>JAGFNQ010004486.1:196333-234164 GCA_024364735.1 Boesenbergia rotunda
ACTTCTAGTTCTGTTTCCCTTGCAACTGGGCCACCAGCATGATCTAAGGTGAGGGCTTGGGAAGACCCACAGACGAACAGAACTAGCCAACCTAGCCAACTCATCCGCCTTGGCATTGTCTCCTCGGGGTATCTGCAAGGTCTGCACTTCTTGAAATTCTGTCCGTAACTGTTTGTAGGCTTCCACATAGGCTTGCAACTTCTCGTCATTTACTTCAAACTGCCCTGCAACTTGCCAGGTCACTAACTGAGAATCCGAGTGCAAGATGACCCGAGTAGCGCCTACATGCTTGGCCGCTTGCAGACCTGCCAGGAGGGCTTCGTATTCTGATTGTTAGTAGCTGGGTATTCTAGGCGTACAGCCAAGTGAAGTGAGTCTCCCTTAGGAGAGACCAACAAGACTCCCACGCCACTCCCTGCCCGAGTGGCCGACCCATCCACATATATCTTCCATACCCCCTCCTCTTCCTCTGTATGGAGCTCACTCAGGAAATCAGCCAAGGTCTGAGCTTTGATTGCAGTCCGGGGCTGGTACTGGATATCATATTCACTCAGTTCAGTTGTCCATTTATCCATCCGACCTGAGATTTCAGGGTTAATCAATATCCTCCCGAGCGTGCTATTGGTCAACACTCGGATAGGATGAGCCAAAAAGTACGGTCGCAGTCGCCGAGCCATCAATACAAGTACATAAGTCAATTTCTCGAGTGTAGTATACCTACACTCGGCCTCCTTGAGTAAATGCCCAAAGAAGTAGACCGGCTGTTGCTCAGTCTCCTTCTGAGTTACAAGTACAGCACTCACAGCTCCCTTAGTGGCTGACAAATAGACATACAAGGGCTCTGCCTCCTCAGGCTTAGCTAGTATCGGCAGGCTGACTAAGTAAGTCTTCAGTTCTTCAAAAGCTTGATCACACTCAACATCCCACTGGAACTTGGTGGCCTTGCGCAGGATCTTGAAGAACGACAGACTTCTATCCGCCGACCGGGAGATGAATCGGGATAAGGCAGTGATCCTCCCCGTCAAGCGTTGGACTTCCTTTAGATTCCTGGGTGGAGGCATGTCTAGTAGAGCTTTCACCTTGCTGGGATTAGCTTCTATTCCCCGTTCGGTTAGGATGTAGCCGAGGAATTTACCACTCTTAGCTCCGAATAGGCATTTGGCTGGATTGAGCTTACGGTCATACCTCCTGAGAGTGCTACAAGTTTCTTTCACATCTGCTATCAGGTCGGCAGCTCGGAGGGACTTGATGAGAATATCATCTACATACACTTCTACATTTCTCCCGAGCTACTCCTTAAAAACCTTGTTCATCAGTCTTTGGTACGTGGCCCCTGCATTCTTGAGCCCAAAAGGCATAACTGTGTAGCAATAGGTGCCTTCAGCGGTGACGAAACTGACCTTCTCTTGATCATCTCGGGATAAGGGCACTAGATGGTACCCCTGGTAGGCATCTAGCATGTAGATGAGCTCGCTCCCCGCGGTAGAGTCTACCATCTGGTCTATCCGGGGGAGAGGGTAGCAATCCTTAGGACAAGCTTTGTTGAGATCCCTGAAGTCTATGCACACCCTCCACTTATCGCCCGGCTTGGAGACCAGCACCACATTGGCCAGCCAGGCGGGGAATTGCACTTCTCGGATGTGTCCTGCTTTCAGCAACCTTTCCACCTCAGCCTGAATAATCTTATTCTGCTCAGGACTGAAGTCTCTTTTTCTCTGCTTCACAGGTCGGGCATCAGGGTACACATATAGTTTGTGCTCCATGACCTCGGGCCTGACCCCTTTCAGATCTTGCTGGGACCAGGCAAACACATCTTGGTTCTGGGTCAGACATTCTATCAGTTGTTGTCGGAGGTCTGGCTGTAGTCTAAGGAGAGGGTTGCACCATGTTGCAACTGGCCGGCGGAGCTCGGAAGGTCTTCCTCACTTCCACTCGGACGTCATCCACATAGCACCGGCGTGCCACCTTCTGATCCCCTGTGACTTCGCCGACCTGATCCCCCACCGGAAATTTGACCTTCAGATAGAAGGTAGATGTCACAGCTCGGAACTCATTCAATGCCGGTCGGCCCAGGATAGCGTTGTAGGCTGAGGGTGCGTCCACCACAAGGAAAGTGGACCACCTGGTTCTTCGCAGGGGCTCCTCTCCGAGGGAGATGGGTAATTTGATTTGGCCGAGCGGTTGAACTTCATTTCCGGTGAATCCGAACAGAGGTGTAGCTACAGGTTGCAGTTCATTAGTTTCAATCTGCAGCTGTTCAAATGCCTTCAAGTATAAGATATTGATTGAGCTCCCTGTATCCACAATGGTCCTGTGGACCTGGTAATTAGCTATGATTGCTGTGATGACCAGGGCATCATCATGAGGTACTTCGACTCCTTGTAGGTCTGCGGGGCCGAAACTGATCTGCGGCCCCTGCGTTTGGGCGGAACTGCTGCCCACCTAATAGATGTCCAAGCGTCGGACCTGAGACTTCCTAGCTCTGTTGGAATCTCCGTAAGTGGGGCCACCAGAAATCACGTTGATGGACCCGTGCACTGCGTTCTGCTGATTAGCCTGCTCCTCACTAGCGCTCCCTCTCCCAGGAGAGCCCGGGGTCGGGAACAACTGTCTGGCTGTCTGGGCGGTTGGCCGAGCATTAGCCTCTGACTGGTTCTGTGTGGCCCTCCCTCGGCCACGGTCGCTTCCCTGCTGAGCTCCTCTCGGGCTGCCTCGGCCCTGAAGGTCGTGGGTGTAGCTGTTATGGAAAGAACAGTAGGGCTGCCACCTGGCGGGGAGGCAACCCTGAGCCACCTGCTGGACTATGCCCCGCTCGGCTCCTTGCCTATGCCCTATAGCGCGGGGGCTCCTGAGAGGTCCTCCCGGAGGCATACTTCTTTGGTGATGCTGAGGAGTCTCGGGCGCAGGTCTGACCTCCGGTCGTCTAGTAGCTTGCGCCTCCTCCACGTCCACATACTTGGTGGCCTTGCCCAAGAGACTTTCAAAGTCCTTTGAAGGCTTCCGGATCAGTGATCTGAAGAATTTTCCTTCCTGTAGACCTTGGGCAAAGGCGCTGATCAGCACTTCGGATGTGGCGGTAGGTACGTCCAACGCGACCTGATTGAATCTTTTGATGTAGGCCTTCAAGGGCTCCTTGGAGCCCTGCTTCAGGGTGAAAAGGTTCAAGCTGGTTTTGTGGTGTCTTTTGCTGCTCGCAAAATGTTGAAGGAACAACCTCTTGAAGTCAGAGAAGTCCCTCACAGATCCCTCGGGGAGCCTGTCAAACCATCGTTGGGTCGGCCCCGCCAGAGTGGTCAGAAAAGCTCGGCATTTGATACCATCAGGATATTGATGTAGTAACGAGGCATTTTCAAATTTCATCAGATGTTCTTCCGGATCCGTTGCTCCTCCGTATTCAGGGATGGACAGGAGCCGGAAATGCTGGGGCACTGGTTCTTGTATGATTTGGCTCGAGAAGGGGAGTCCAGTGCGCTCTCCCGAGGTCGGCACAAGGGGAGCCTTCCCTTTGTTATTTCTGGCTTGATTGGAAGAGGCTTCATGCGGGTCAGACTGTCCTGCCCCCTCCGCTGGGCCAAACAAAGCTCGGTGGAAATGAGGACTGTCTCCTTGGCGACCGCCTCCTTCGTTGCCCCCTTGGGCTGTGGGCTCGGCCGGTCCCGCTCGAGTGGGTTGAGTGGCTGTCTGTTGCGCTGCTGCCAACTTTTTGGCTTTGGCTTCTATCAGCAGATCCAGGTCTTCTTGTGAGAGAGTAACAGTCACCCTGTTGGAGTCACTCATCTTCGTCTTTCGATCAGGCAGGTTTCCCACAGACGGCGCCAAATTTGATCCTGTAGACAAGCGAAGACCGGTTCTCACTCGGATGACTCGGTCTGACCAAGACGACCCGGTCTGCCGTAACTCGAGGGGTCGGATTCGGGCTCGAATGAGGACAAGACTCAAGTCACTCGGCTCGGACCAAACCGGGGTTCACAAAGTGGTGGTGTGGTTGCAAAATGGCAGCAATCCCCTCTTGGAGCCCAAAGGGGGGATTTATATAGGGGAAGGGAAGCTCTCTGCCATGTCAGAGCTGTCCTGTCTAATTAAGGAATGGTCAGTTGGCAGACTGAACTTATGGCAGCTTTATTAACCTTGTGAGACTGCCACAGCCGCCTGACACCCTGTCTAAACTGCCTCTTCTGATTTTCATTAACATTCGGCGGCTTTGGCAGGCGGCTCTGTCAGGTGATGATTATGTCAGAGGTCTGCTACATTATTACTGACAAAGGCAGGCTGTAATTATTCGGTCGGCTCGCTGTAACCCACAGGCTGAGTAGGTCGAGTAAGATTGGATCCCAAGCCTGCACTCATGGAATGAACTCAGGGTACTCGGCCCGGGACTCCCGCTCTCGGGTGTCCGACCTCGGGTGACCGTCCCCGAATGTCCGACCTCGGGTGACCGTCCCCGAGTGCCCGACCTCGGGCGACCAGCTCCGAGTGTCCGACCTCGGGTGACCGTCTCCGAGTGTCCGACCTCGGGGCGGTCGTCCCCGAGTACCCGACCTCGAGCGACCGTCCCCGAGTGCCCGACCTCGAGCGACCGACTCCGAGTGTCCCACCTCGGGTAGCCGTCCTCGAGTGCCCGACCCCGGATGGCCAATCCCGAGTGGATGACCCCGGGCGATTGACCTCGGGGGCTTGGTTTAACTCCCCCTGACCGGGGTCCCGCTGAATTGGCTTCGACCGGGCCCCGAACCCTCTCTAAAATCCATCCGCCCGGATCAGTAATAATTACTAAACGTTTGTCAAGCATGATTAGTTTGGTAATTAGGTGATAAAGCATCCCATTGCTATATGATTAAGGTATATAAACACAAATAAAAAAGGACGTCTAGTAGGACCACATTGGGTCCAGGTCACACAACAGCGACTTTATCGTTGCAGCAAGACTCCCCTTCTTAAGGTATATAAACACAAATACATCAACAATAATGGCATAGTAGATTTGAGTACATCTTTTTAAGGCAGCAAACAGAGATCAACATTTCATTACACATTAATGAGACATGGAATTGTGACAAAACATGGAACATTAAAATCAAACCTAAATGATAGATCTCCTCATCTCAATTGTGTAAACCACGTGCAATCAGAGAAATAAACCCTCATTCAGTAGTTCTGGTGTTAGGGAACAAAAATTGAACTTTTAATGAAGGTCCGATAAAATTATGATCCATAAACTGTACCACTATACTGAGACTCTGCGTTCAAAGACTACAGTTCCTAATCTTCTGAAGCTTGAACCCTAGACGGCGATCTCTCGTTGTGAATCTGTAAAGGTTTCTCTTTTCCACATCGTACGTGTAATTTTATTCATAGAACGGGGAAGAGGTAGTTGGAAATGAGTATGGACTGAGAGCGGAGAGCATGAGTTACTGACCGCCGTTCGGACGACCCAGGAAGGCTTGGAGACGGCCAGCCGCGAGGCGCCGTTTACAAGTCGGGGTAGAAAGACGCTTGGCGAGTTGTCGGAGTCTCCAGCAGCCATCGCGAGGAGGGCAGGGACCAAAACGGCCATCGGCGTTGTCGATGCGGGGCGGTGTGGCCGGCGTGTTGTAAATATGGTCAGGTGCGGCCAGGTCTTTTCTTGGGGCCTTGTTTACTTGGAAGAGGGGAATAAATAGAAAAGGAAAGGAAAGAAGAAGAGGAGGAGGGAGAGGGGGAGAGAAAGGTGAGAAGGGAGAGGAAATATACAAAGAAAAAAAAACAAATATCAAAAGGGAGTTATTTATTAGAATAGTAAAAAAAAGACATTTCTTTTTTATTTATTACCAAAATATTATCCTATTCCACCTCAATCTAATTTTATTGTTTAATTTTTTTTTTGTTATTGTAGTTATATAAGTGGTATTTGGTATGTTTGTTTTCCATTTTTATTTTATATATAAAATGTGATTTTCTGAAAAACATGTTTGGTTTATACTTTTCAGCCTTATTTTCTAGAAAAAGATATAGTATTTTTTGAAAAACTAGAAAATGAAATAAAGTTATTTTTCAAAAAATAAAAAAATATGATTTTTTAAAAAATAAAAATAAAAAATAGAGCAAATTAAACGCCTTCTAATTATAATTTTATAACTGTTATAATTATAGAATTATAGTAGTTATGATTATGAAGGAGCAAATTTGTTTGTAAATCAAAAAGAAAAGAAGTCGAGTATATATTTTACTAATTTTCATATGTATTATAATTTAATCTACTGCCACCTCAAAACATTGTAGATGTGTGACTTTCCTAAGTATATGTTTCTTGCTACAATAAAAAACAGGGTATTCTTTTTGCTAATTATATTATATGTTTTCATGCCCCCAAACATTTATTTTCTTTTAGTGACAATATCTCTCTTTGAGATTAGGAATGTTTTGGTACAAGATAAAGTTAACGTCATATGATTTTAAAGTGATTTGAATCGCGAAAATAATCTCTTATATTTTATAAGACTATATATAATATATCTAATATGATTGACTTTTTTTTGGGACTAGCACTATCAGAAGTTTCGTGCACTGACTATTCCAAGAGATTCAGCTACAAGTTGCAATTGTTTTTCTTGTCTAAATTCTAGTAGATGATTAAGATAATTTATCCGAGGTATTTGTCAGAATGGAGCTTCTCCCTCATATTCCTTTAGCAAAAATTGCTTCAGAAATATCTCTAATTATGTCGCCTTGCACCAATGGAAGATCACGTCTTACGAATTACGATTAATTCGAGTTTTTAATCTTCAAAATTTTCCAACTACAATGAGATGAAGATGCTTTTGGATTCAAGATATGGATTTACAGTATTCTTTTAATCCTTCTCCTTTAAATTCTTCATATATTTGTTATAGATATCCAATAAGATCCTGTATAGATAGTTTGAATCATTTTGTTGATTCATATGATGTAGCATGATGATTGATACATGAGAATTTCGGAGCTCCTAGTTCATATAGGATAAGTCAAAGATGGTCCAACAAGACAACATATGACCACTATGAAATACCTAAATGAGGAGTTGTTTCTTTGTAAAATTGTATATAAAAAAATGGTTAATTGAAAAAAACTCCCCAATCCGAAACTGGCCTTTGTATGCATTCCCCACTTGATAAATTCTTTGCATTCACTCCCTGATGGATTGAGTATAAAAGAGTGAAAACTCAGTATACATTGTAAAAATTTGAGTATAAATTGTTTGAGATTGAGTACTAATTCAAGAAATTTGAGTACAAAGTTTCGGTGACCCCTCACGTGAAAATCTTGATGTGGTGAGTAAAAAAGAGTGAAAACTCAGTATACATTATAAAGATTTGAGTATAAATTGTTTGAGATTGAGTACTAATTTAAGAAATTTGAGTATAAAATTTCGGTGACCCCTCGTGTGAAAATCTTGATGTGGTGGATGCAACCTCATATACTCAAATTTCTAAATTTTATACTCAAATTTTTTCAAATAATACTAAATCTAAATCAATTCATATTTAAATTTTGATAATGTATACTGAAATTTTTACTATATACTGAAACAATATATACTCAAATTTTTTTAAATAATACTTAAATTTCTTAAATTAGTACTTAATCTTAAATAATTTATACTCAAATCTTTACGATTTATACTGAATTTTTACTCTTTTATACTAATAAAAAAAATAACACACAAAACTGTCTTGTCAATTTATCAGGGAGTGCATGCAAAGAAATTTTTGGTTAAGGAGTGCATGCAAAGCCCAATTTGATGTTGGGGAGTTTTCACAAATTTTCCCATAAAAAAACCCCTTTTTCCTCATTTATTTCTCTCCTCAGTCCTCACCCATAACCTCTCCTCGTTGTTTCTTCTTCTCCCCTCTCGTGTGCGAAGGAACCGCCGATCCCCCCCCCCCCCCCTTCGAGATTTCCTTTGTGCCACAGCCCTTCATGAAACCCTCCTCTCCAATGTAATTGTTCTTCTCCTTCTCTGCACACAAACCCTAGAACGTTGGATCCCCCTCTTCCTCTTCGCACACTGATCACAAGCCCTAACCGACGCAAAGTCTTCTTCCTCTTCCTCTTGTGCTGCCACAATCACAGCGAAGCCATTTCCCATCTTTCCTATGTGCAATCAACGTAGCCGGTATCTCCTCCTCCTTCTCACTCGACTGGTGTCGACGATTATCAAAGGTAAGAATTGGCTATTTAGTATTGATCTTGGAATGATTCCATGATGCTACTTGTTAGATTGAAGTTGTGGTTAAATCTTTAAATAAATGATACTTCTTGAATCAAATTTCTGTTATGGGTTTTTTCTTGATCTTGTTGTTGCCGGGAGCTTCTCAAGGTTTAGCATCTACTTTTGTTGTTGTGGGATTGGATTGTGTTTTGAATTGGAGTGGCTGTGATGGTTGAGTTTTGGATCAGTTTGGCTGTGGTTTATAGAGTTGCCGAGAGTTTCCATAGGAGCTTGATTTCTGTTGGGTATCCATTTACTGTCATTTTATCCTGCCGTGAGTGTGAATTGTTGGAATTTATTACTGTTAGGAATGAGTGGGTAGGTGAGGCTTGGTTGTGTAATTGTTGTTGTCGTGAGTTGCAATTGCATTTGGGATGGATTAGGTCATGGAATGAGTTCCTTGGACCTTATGAATGTGCCATAGGATACATTGGATTTTAGTCAATAGGTGGTTTAAAATTAATTAAATGGATGTTGTAACTAGTATTAGATCATAATTATGTTTAGTAGTTAATTTAACTATTTTATAAATTGTATAAATAGTTAAACTATGCTTTTGATACAGAGCCTTGACTTTGGATTTGTATGGTTGATCGTGGAAGGTTCTTTTCATTTATGAACTTCTCTAGAGACGGATACTTCTTCTTTGTATTCTATAGTTTATTGAACATAAATGGATGCCATGTTTGTTTTGGATTAAGACTGTTTTACCTTATTCTTTGTTTTTGATATCATTAGTTGATTCTTCTTTGCTTAACCTTTGAGTTAATCAAATTTATATTCATACAGTCTCGCCTATTAACTTCTTGATCCGTAAAGTATCGTTTGTACACGAGTAGTTAGAAATGATCATTGAACACAACTAGGGTTTGATTGGCATTAGAGATACCCTACCAGTCGATTAATTGCATGTTTAGTGATTCTGGTATTTATTTATTGTATCGTTGCATAGTTATCACTTGGTTGATTATGTGTTTAGTATCATGCACCATATTTGTATAGTTGTATGCTGATGAGTATCGACTTCTATATGCTTAAGCCCTCATCAGTCATTTAGTTGCTCTGCCCACTCAACCACTCATCGTGGTAGTTGTTAGAGTGCTAGCGGCTATCCTGTTATACCACACTCGACCACTCATGGGTAGTAGATGTTAGAGTTATAGGCAAGCAGTTGACACCTTCATCGTTATTTTCGAGGGATACCTGAGCTGTTGGTGGCTCCCCCTTTATCCTGTGGTTTTTGGAGTAGTTGGCTCCCCGGTATCTTGTCCACTCAACCACTTCGTAGTGGTAATTGTTGGAATGCGTACAGTTGATACAACCCTACCCACTCGACCTCACAGATGTGTTGTGATGGCGGCTTGACTTGCGTCAGGGGTGACTTATGTCATTGCATCATATAAATTTATTGCATTTAGCATGTTCTTATGTTTGTTGCATTTATATGAACAATGATTGTTGCATTTGATTGACATACATACATGCTTTATTATTACATTATCATTATGTTATACACATGTTTATATGTTATCCTATTTTTTTTCAAAGACTGTGTACTATTGTATCTACTTGCTTGATATACCTTTTATTATATCATACATTTATCTGCTCTTATACCCGCAGAGTCCGTCCGAACTCACCACCCTCACTATCTAATTTTGTTTCAGGTAGTGGATAGATACATTACCTGGAGTTATGAGAGAATCCATTTGCCAGTCCCATAATGTCGAGTCCTTTTGAATTTTTTCCGTATTTATTTTATTTTCGCATTTTCTTTATTTTCGTATTTACTTTAGTTGACTGTATTTGTTTCCTCAATAGAGTTATGTGTAGTTTGAGCGAAGTTATGTTTATGTATTTATGAACTTATATGTTTATCGTTAGATTTGTCTTGAGTTTTAATTCTTTTATTTGTACAGCCACAAGATCAAGGGTGCATGCACAAACCCTGGGACATACTAGACTATCCGAGTGGACAACCCGGGCCGACCAAGTTGTCTAGGCGGATGTCTCTTGGTCAGACCTGTGTCTTGATCTATTTTTCATAGTAGACACACTCGGGGACGGGACGTTGACTTGTATAGGAGTTGGTGTCACTCTTTAAGGAAGGACGCCGGATTTAAATCACATAGCTAACATTCAACCGGTTAACTTAGATTATTAGCCGATCGACAGACCTCAATGTTGCCCCTAGGATTGTATAACACCCGCACCAAAGGCCACAGTACCTACCGCGTAGGCCTCACTAAAGGAAGAAGGGTAACTACTGATAATCTGACACATCCTACGATCGATCGACCAACTTAGAGTAGGTGATCAATTGTCGTTAATAAAATATCAATCGATCGGTCAACTTGCTTATAGCACGTGACCGACCAACAACAGAATGACTATGGCCAATCGGTCAGCATACTTCGGCCCTTTGACCATTCAACTATTGTGACCAGCTCAAAGACAAACCCAATACGGTCCATTAGACTATGAGCAATCCTCATCATTGATTTAATCAGGTCTAACTATGGTTGCGTTGAGCCTCTATGTTCCTATTGGATCTGATCCCATAAATTGGGTCCAACAGGCCAGGTTCTCTTATTGGGCTTCCATGTATGCGTATAAACAAGCCCATCACCTCAATTACGTACAAATCTAGGCCAATCATTGATAAAACATAGATAAATCTTATCCTACCTCCATAATCACTAACCTACTCAAGACCATTGTCTTATCTGCTTTTAACATTTCATAATCACTGACATGCTCAGTGGACTATTGGCTTATCTACTTTTATCAGACTTTTTTTTATAGAAAAACTATTAATTGGATAGTCATCTTATGGCTAACGTGACTCCTGAAGGTGGAGGGTTACCAAAAGATGTCACATATATAAAGGAGTCCCTCCTCCACAACACAAGTACATTTTTCAATGATTATGTTCCATAACGTTCTAATTCTCCACCTCTTGCGATCACTAGCTTGAGCGTTGGAGTGTGCATGCCAGGGAACCCCTGGACTTGCTGCTAACGCTCTTTTCTTGAGTGTTCTCTTTTTCAAGATTCAACAATGGTAGTATCGATCTAACGCAAGTCAACACCCTCGCCACATCATCTTTCACCGCTCATGGATAAGATCAACGATAAAAGGGGTTTGAATCATTTTGTTGATTCATATGATGTAAATGATGAACCAGGTAACAGGCGAATCTGGGGTGACCAGCCTGACCCAATGGAAGTTTTCTACTGGTCATTAGGATAAATCAGGAAGCGCTCACGACGGACAATCCATAAGTCCAATGTCCCAGGGTTTGCACTCCATTTGGAGAAAAAATTTCTGCAAAATAGATTGTAGTTAGGGTTCGAATCGCGGATACCTGGAATAACGACTAATCGTTCTGCCATTATATTATAGTGACAAAAGACGAAACACTATTATGCTGCTATACTATACCAAAACCAAAAAGGCGAAACGCTCGCCCCCAGCGCCCCCGCCAGCCCGCCCCAGGACCAACACGGAGGAGGTAAATCACGGTTATCACTGGTGTGGTGAGGCGCCTGGGGTCGAGGAAATTAATGCCAGCAGACCAGAGTTTTATCCCCGTGCGCAACTGACGACCCTCGAACCTGTGACCTTGACCAAATCGGCTAGGCGCCTTACCATCCGATCCAGCCCGTGGGGGCCATATGCTGCTATACTATAGCTCTAGGGGCAAGTGGACTCATATGATGTAGCCTGATGATAAAGGGGATATGAAAATCCTATCGTCTAAAACATCATTCGTGCTTCCTTGCTTTTGTGTTTATAGCAATTTCTTCAATGTTGAAATTGTATCCATCAATGCGGTATCCTTGCGGTAGAAAATTAATTGATTATAAATTAATTGAAATACAAGATGATATCTTTCATTTTAAATATCTAGAATCATTGGTCCCAAAATAAGATATAGATAAATAAATCATGATATATATTTTACTCTACCACAATAGTCTTTTTTACAAGAAAAATTAGACAGATGAATTATAAGTCAAGAATCATGAATAAAGTTATTAGGTAGTACTTATTGATGGTACTTAGATATGGGATTTAGATCATCCTCTGCCTGATTCGTAGTATATAGTGTTTATTTTAATAGGTTTTGTGATAAACTATCTGGTGTTCGATATAAAGGATATCATTTTGATCTATTTTCAATAGATAAACCTCTGCCTCTGACAGTTACTCTCTCATGTACTGCTTGTCAAGTATTCTTTGTTCGACAGATTACTGAAACTCACTATTCTCTAATGAACTTGCAGGTAAAATTCCCATCAATGTCTTCTGATTCATAACGTTATTTTGGATTCTTCTAAACTACTAAAATCACTGCTCACGGGATTCATCTTCGTTCGTGTTAATACAACTCAAATTAAGTTGGATTAAGTGGCACTAATGACTGCATTAACGTTAACCATTTGAAATTAACTCCTAAACAAAAATGATCCAAATCGCTCTCCGAAGCGACCCATTCGTTGTGGAGGAATATTGTGGGCATTATCGTAATTTGACGATGCGAACGAACCTTCTGACGGTTATGCCCCTACCAGCCACCTGTAGAAGTCGTAGTAGCCGCCCTCCTCCGCCTCCCGCCGCGAGCTCCCCTCCAGATCGCGCGACCACCGTCCTCCCTCGCCGCCGTCGTAGCGGTGGCTCCACCGCCCGGAGAACTGCAGCGACGATAAGGTGGACGAAGCCGATGAGGCTAACCGGTCCACGTGATCCCTCAGCCACCCTCTCCCTCCTCCCCCCGCCGCCTCCACCAACTCCTCGGCCGGCTGCGGGGGCTCCGGCTCGGCCGACGCTTCACGCTTCTCTTCCTTCCCCGTCCCCCTCGGAATCCACGCCACCACCGCCTCCACTTCCTCGTCCACAATGTATTCGAGCGACGACCCTAACGAGAACGTCCGCAGGTGCCGCGGATGGTTTCCGGCGATCAGATCTGCCTCCGACGTCGTCCCCCTCCGACTGACGCTTCCGATTTCGACCCGGAAACTTCCGGTCGTTGAGGCATCTCGAGGCGGCGGCGGCGGCGGCGGAGACGACGGCAGGGGTGCGGCCGGGAGGGCAATAGAGGCACGGCAGAGCGGGCAAGATGGGGCGGATCGGAGCCAGGGATCGACGCATTGGGAATGGAATGCGTGGCGGCAGGCCGGGAGGAGGCGGAGCTCGTCGTGCGGGCGGAAGGGGCAGAGGCAGACGGCGCAATCCGGTGAGGATTTGGGTAGGACGGAGAGGGAGGACGCCAGGGAGAACAGCGGAAGCGAATCGACCAGCGCCGCCTTGTCTTTGTCGGAGAAGCCGGAGTCCGCGGCGGAGGAATGGGAATCAGATCGCCTAGGGAGTGGCTGCGGCGGCGGCGGAGGAGGTGCTGCGGCGACGGAAGAACTGCGGAGGCGGGAGGAGAGGAGGCGGAGGAGGAGGTGGATGAAGGCGGAGGCGATGAAGACGAAGGCGATAATGGCGGAGATGATTAAGAGACTGGGGTTGAGGGATAAAGAGGCGGAGCTGCTAGTATCTTCGGTAAAGGCATCCTCCGCCGGAAGAAGGTGTTTGAGGGGACGCTGTGAAGGCGGAGCAGACGGCGGCGGCCGTGCCATCGAGGAGGGAGAAGCCATAGCGAGTCGCTTCATTTGGTTTTGCTTCACTCTTCTCCGCATTATATATTTCGGATAATTCTCAAAACGCCCTTTAATTTTTTTTTATAAAATAATACTAAAAAAATCATAAATATTAACCTATACCTCTTCTTTTGGTTACATGCGCCCCGATCTATCATACAATATAAAGACGGTTAATTATTTTTTAAATATTTATTATTCGATTCTTAATATGATGAACTTTGTAGATTTTTTTCAAATGGAGCATATAACCGTGGAATGTTTAATTTCTAGATCGTCTGTCATAAAAAATTTATTCACGATTTATCTTAACTGTCGATAAAAAATTTTCATAGAATCTTATTAATCGTCTCAGATTTAATACTACCCAACTAAATTAATTATTTTTTTCATTTAATTATATGCCATAGTTTTAGTTTAAAATATAAAACCCTTTTTGAATTAATTTATTCGTAGAGGAATCAATTTTGGAGTGACCGTCAAGTAAAGAACTATATAAAGTCAACTAGAGCAGTGTTATGCTAGAAGTATCTTGTATTGATTAAACTATAGATATTTTACTTAAATATTTGTACTCTTTGGGTAGCCCATAGCATTGGACTATATTATAGAGAAGATATACAAATCATAGGGTAAATTAAACGCGATGTAAATCATCAAAACAGTGTTTTTTTAAGGAAAAAAAAATCAAAGGTTTATATTTAATCTGTAAAAATAGCTAAAATCAACTCCTATAATGTGTAATTATTATAATTTTTTTATATATAATCTAGGCTTTCAATTTTTCGAATCAATTAATTCTGAATATGATCGATTTAATTTCACAAAAATTTTTGATTGCTACCAGTGTAATTGCTATAATTGTTGCGATATATAATATATAGATAATATATATAATACCGTTGGAATATTGAAATAACTACTCAGTGGCTATTATAATGGTATAATAACTACTTAGGTATTAAATAGCTAACACAATTGTTTTAAAATATTTTTGATGAGTTTTGAATGTTTTTACGATATTTAAATAATTTTGATAAGGTTGATAAAGAGTATTTTGATATAATAATAATATTAAGATTTAATTTCTAGATTTAGAGCTCAAGATTTTAACTTTTGCACAACTTAAAATGATTTTATTAAAATTTAAAGAATTTTGACTAAGTTAATTAAATAATGGATATTTGATATAATAGTATTTTATATATATTGATTTTGATTAAAATGAAATAGTTATTGTTTTTAATTACAACAACTATCAAGTAGCTACTACTTGGAAGTTGCTACACTAATATTGAAATAAGAGTTATTTTAGAGATAAAATATTTAATAAGTACCTTTTGACATTTGTATAAATTGGGATGTCTTTTTAATTTTTACCCAAAACCATAATCTATTTACCAAAGTCTATGTCATCTAATTTTCTTTTAAAAAAATATATTATTTTTATGACCAAGTAAGATGATCACATGAATGGTTAGTTCGAGCCACCATCTAGGATTAAAGATTTAGAGTTTCGTCGAATAAGTCAAACATAATGTGCCAATTACGAGCGCGTGCTGACTCATTCGAGCAATTATCGTAAAAAAAGCGATTCGTTTACTCCAACGCCCCCGTTAGCTTGCTCCTGGACCAACGTTCACATGCACATGATAATTAAGGAGATAAGTGAATGTGTGAGTTATACGGGGTGCAGATATTTACACCTCATCAATCCCATAATTCAACCCCTAGATCACATGATAATTATAACCATCTCAACTAAGCCAATATTATTCGAAAGGCCCTTATTCAAGAAATTGTGACAATGCATTAGGTGTGTAGGTAGGAGTACTGGTCCCCCGAGACGAAACACTGATGGAGACCAAACCAAGGGAGTCCCTCTCCTTGCCTCGCTCCTAGCTCACACAAAAGATAAAAAGCTTCTTAATTAGGAAGCTTTAGCAGTTGGTACAGTAGTACGTACTCGTTTCTTCCTTCAGAATTGGACCATGCACGGCTGCTCTCGGCTCGATCGCAGAGCCGGCCGGCCGGCCGCAGTGTGGTTTGCTTGCCCGGCCCTAAAGATCAGAAGATCAGTCAGTCAGTGGCTCTGGAAATGCCTGGCCAACAAATTAAAGCTGACTTGGTATCTTTGCAGCCTTTCAGAGCTGGTGTCTATGCCTTGTCTGCCATTGACTGCCCGGCTACCTTACCATTCTCTTGGATGCCATATTACTGCAAGTACTTTCAGACACCCTCCAATATAGCCTTCTATTCTTTATAAAAAAATTTCATGGGATAAATTGATGATGAATATATGGATATTATTATCTTGAGATTTGAGAATCAAAATATGATAAAATCAGTGTATCAATCCTTCTCACGAATTAACCATAATATCCAAACTAATAATCCCCGTAATTTATCTCTTTCATATTATCCCTATGAACGTGAGCGCTAGTACGAATGAATTATTTTTTGTCACCTTCTATTCTTTTAAAAAATATCTCGTTTAAAACCAATCCCACGTGTACGAAGGAAAGTAAATTTGGATGTATAAGCTAAATATATACAGTGAAGTGAATGATAGGTCATGAATTCTACAACGATTCAATCTCTCATGCACTGTTATGTACAACGATTCAATCTCTCATGCACTGTTATGTTAGAAATGTCATGGGACCGTTATATTTCATTATAGCAATTGTAGCTAATATAATGTTGTAACTTATTATAGCAGTTATGATTAATGATCCTGTCGATAAGTGAAGAGGACTCTCGCTCAAATGACTTGATCGAACTGAAATGACCCGGTCAGACGGACGAGTTATGGCAGCGTGTGAGTCGGGGTTGGGCTCAAAGGCTAGTAGGAAAAGTTGAGTCAGAGTCGGACCCAAAATGAGGACAAGAAGTAGAGAGGAAAATTTCAGCAGCGGAATCCTCTCTTTTGAAGCACCTCAGGGGCATTATATAGGGGAGAAAGAGACCCTCTGTCTTATCGGGATTGTCTTGTCTCATTAAGGATTAATCTTCTGATCAGATTACCTGACAACTTTAGTCTCCCCGAGGACCTGACATGACCACCAAAGTGTCTGTCCATTTTGTCCCTTTTCAATCTCTGCTAAAGTCAGAGGCACTGGGGAATATGATTATGACAAGTGTTTTTTCTTTATAATGAGAGGATTTGGAGGATCTCGTTGTATTTGATGGAGTCTGATCATGATCAAACAACTCAGCTAGTGGGGCACCCAGGCTTGTCCTATTATGTATCTATGAATCCATCCAGCTTTGGTCGACCGAGCGAAAGTGGTCACCCAGAGGGGGCTCGATAGCTCGGCTATCAGCGGTTCTTGGGTGGGTCAGTCGCCCGAGTGGATTCAGTTGTTCCTGGTGCATGCCAGTTCGACTGATCAGTTCGATGTGCCCGACTGGATAGCCGACCATAGATCATGAGTCCTTCAGAGCAGGGTGAATAATTCGATGGACGGTATGGTTGACTCGTTCGGTCGGGCTTTCCCGACCGGGACCCTCCGCCCGAAACTCGCCTACATCGTTCCCTTTCAAAAAAAGGTGTCTTGTACTTCGCCTGACCGACTGAGCCTTCTCGGTTGGGTTCTGTCGATCGAACCCACCCCCTCCGATCGGCTACCACCTGCAGGACCGGACCCGCGTAACCCCAAGTGCCTTCATCAGACTAGGTTAGCACCCTAGGCGCCCGATTGTCCTTCGATCGAGTCCCGACCCGACCGGGCTTCCTACCCGGTCAGATGACATATCCGACCGAATCAATTAACTATACAACATATAATAATTAATACAAAATTATTATTGTAACTATTTAGTAGTTGATCATTGTGTAATAGCTATTTAATAGTTGTTATGACTATTTTAAAGTAATTTTGAGGAAGTTTAAATAATTTTGTTCAAATTAATAAAGAATATTTTGATATAATACTATTTAGGGTTTATAAATTTTAAATTTTAGTTATAATTGTATAGTAATTATTGAGGTAGCGGATCTATCTTTTTATTTAGGTAACGAATTTATTTATTTTTATTTAGGTAGTTGTTACACATGTTTTAAAGTGATTTCCATAATTTAGAATAATTTTAATGAAATTTAAGTAATTTTCAGAGGTTAGTAAAGAGTATTATAAATAATAATTTAAATTAAAATAAAATAATTGATTAGCAACTACACATTAAGCTAATGAATAACTACAATAATATTGAAAAAAATATTTTTATATTAAATATCTTATAGAAGGTTCCTTTTGAATTTTTTTTAAAACATTTTTTTATGATTTATTAAATATAGGACCTCCTTTTAGGTTTTTACCTTTTATAAATGTACCTAAGATTCTTGAAATCTAACATGACATTTTATTGAATCGTGTAAAAAAAATTCAGAATTGTTTATTTCACATATTTAACTTTTATAATTCCAAAAATATATACCACACCTCCATTATATTTATTCTTTTTTCATATTTAAAATTTTAAATTACTGATTAAAAATTTATTATTTATAATTTACGCTGCTAAATTTAAATATGAAAATATAATTTATTGATTAATTTATGTTAGAAATGTGTAGTGTGATTTTAATCTCTACAAGATGGACTGATAGCTAACGTATGAAATGTTATCATCAAAATGTCGAGAGTTAAATTTTGACGAAGTTAGATATTTGTTCTTCATTATGTGTTAATTATTATTTAGATTAGTAATTTTTATGATTTATTTTTTTTTTATTTTACGTTGATTTTGAGATAGGTTGACAAAGAAATTATTTTTTTTTCATAATGATTTTAATATTAGAAAAGAGAGATACGAAATCAGAAATCTTAAAATCCACAGGCACGATTTAGTAAAATACTGAATCTAATAAATTTGAATAGTGTTGCTTAGGTTTGAACACATGGCATGCTTTCGTAAATGAGTGTGGTCATCATTAGGCTTGGGGTAAGATTCCGAGATGAATAAATAACTACAAAAACAAAAAGCAACGCGAATACTGCAGCCTTTGTACTTTGATTTGATGGTCTAGCAGTGAGTCTGTCGAACTCGATCGAAAACAATTGTCCCTGCAATAATTTTCCTTCCTTTTTCTTTGAGTTTATTTTCTTTTGAAGATTGTCATGATGCCTCCGATTTGCTTTTGTACCGGTGTGTTCATGATTAATGGCGCTTGAATTTGCTACCAACAGTAGCTTAACTTTAAAAACCTACAGTTTATTAAAATATAGATTTATTTTGCAAATAAAGAAAAATAAATATAGACCTTAAATTTGTATTCAATGATATTACTTGGGATTTAGATTAACTTTTAAGATATATTTTATATTTTATACAATCATCAATTACTTTTATCTAGAAATATTTAAATACCTTAGTGAGTAGAATGGCGTCATGGCGGAGGTTTGTCAGGTATGCTTTTCTGATAGCTTTTGCTCGGCCGGTTCTTTTCCAGCTAACCTTTCGTTTTCTTTGCAGCTAACCGACGCGATCCACGATATGGGCGTCTCCCTTGTCGCTCAGACACGGTCCCTTCGTCAGTCCGAGTCCTGAAGGGAGGAGATGGAGGCTCAACTCCGCTGTGCACAGCTGCAACCAGGTGACGAGGCCTGGAACACGATACGGGTTGAGAATGCGACCCTTCAAGGGCGTGCAATCCGTGCCGAGGCCCAACTTCAGGAACGACTGGCGGAGTTGAATGCAGCTCGGGCGTCGACTATCCAGATGCGGCGACAACTTGCCTTCCTGGAGCATAGTGAGCATCAGGCTCGAGCTTTGGAGTTACAGGCCCACGAGGAGCTGGCCAAGGTCAAGGCGGAACTCCTGGAGGCTGGTCAGTTGGCTACGACGTTGCGCGCCGACCTGAAGGATAAGGAAGAAGAACTGGTTGCCTACTTGAGCGACCTCTCCCGGGTGCGAAAGCACCGAGCGGCTCGGGAAGCCAAGCTGAAGGCGACTCGAAAGGAACCGGAGAAGACTCAGGGTCGGGCCCCGTCTCAGTCTTCTGCGCCTAAACCATAGTCTAGTGTTGTTCTTTTCTACGTTTCTTATGTAAGTGGAGGTCGAGTTGACCCTTATGAATGCAACCCCTTTTTCTAGCATCTTTATTTTTGTATACTTCTATCCATGTGCGTTTTGTCGATTCTAATGCATGAAACCGTGAACGAATCTACGAAATTATAAAACGGAAAATACTTACAGTGGATTCAACGCGTCCTTCGCTGTTCTTCGTGCTTGTCGTCGGAAGAGCGATCACGGAATCGAAAAACTCTTCCCCTCTCGGTATCACGAATCAAATCCCTCTCGAACGCTTTGGATGTTCACTTCTCGAATTCCAACATCCCCCTTCCACTTGGATGCACCCCCTCCCCTTTTATAATAGAAGGGCTAGGAAAGGGGAGGGGAGAGAAGTGGGGAAGTGGGGAAAGTGGGCACCCCACGTCACCCCACTTCTCCAACTTCTTACATCTCCCACTCATCCAAGTCAAGTCACAGAGACTAAATAAGAATCAGATCACAAAGACCATATCATAACTAGGTTACAAAAACCAGATAGTCACAAAGACCATATAGTCACATAGACTAACAGAACATCCAATTCATACTTTAGGGAAAATGATTCGTGCGACAGCAAGCATACTGAACAATCATTGCTAAGAAAGTTGTGACACTTAACTTAGCTGCTCTCTGAGCGATCAATACTAAGAAAGTTATTACACTTTACTTAGTCGCTCTATCACATGAATCAGAGACATCAATTACTTGCTTTTTACCCCAGACTAAAATATTTACATCAATATGAACATCTCTAATCCCTCGTAATGACCATTAAGTCAAGAGCATGTTCAGTATTTTCATTCAATACAATTATTCACAATCACATTTTAAGTACTCAACAAAAAATGTAATTGGTCGACCAGTGAATAAGTGTCAATGATGTAAATCTCTCTTAGTCTTCCTATTTAGCTTGAATCTATTTATTCTAATCAATTGCTTTCCTAGTTATGTTCCATAGACCGAATCATCCATAGTCAATAGGACACATGCTAAAGTAGCATACACTGATTAGAATTTCAAGCAAACAGCTAAATAGTCACTTAGGGTAAAACTGAGATTAACTTATAACCTCAAGGGTCTCACATAGTAAGGAAGCAGGGATCAATTCTCTTACAACCCTTATTGTCGCTATAGCACATGTGGTATGAAACACATGCTACGATGTTTCTCTCTTTAACACATAAAGAGTGCATGTTTTTCTTCTAAAATTAACATCGTACAGATTTCGATCTAGACATACCCAATGTCTAATCCTGAATTCAACCTATGAACTCCAATCTGGCTACAAGCAGGCTCAGTAAATGGTGGGAACATTTACTTCGATTATTACATTAAATAATCTCATCTTGATACAAAATCAAGGCGACCTCAACTTACGAGTATGTCTCTATTCACAGCTACTCAAGCTGCCCCATAAGTAATGATCTTACCTCTATTTATACTCAACAAATAGAGATGATTGTCCATGTGAGTGGACCAATCTCAACCTGCCAACATGCTTATCGAGACTTTATTCAAAATGTAACACCAATACATACACTGAATAAATCATGGCACTTTCATATATAATGAATTTGTCTGTACATTGTGTTACATTTTTCGAAGTCCCATGGACTTCACATATCCAAGAAATGACTCTTTAGTCAATGGCTTAGTAAAAGGATCTGCAAGCATAGCACGTGTAGGGATATACTCAAGAATTACCTTTTTCTTGTCAACAATATCCCTTACATAATTATATTTGATTTCTATATGCTTGCCTTTGCTGTGATACTTGGGATCTTTGGAAAAAGCTATTGCAGCTTAATTGTCACAGAACACTGTAACTGGACTCCCATTATCCTCAGCAATCTTCAAATGCTTCAGGAATCTTCTCAGCCAGACAGCTTCTTGTACAGCCGCTGCACAAGCCACATATTCGGCTTCCATTGTCGACAAAGCTACACAAGCTTGTTTCTTGCTATTCCATGAGATGGCGCCACCATTCAGCAAGAATGCATAACCCGATGTGGATTTTCTGTCATCAAGATCTCCTGCCCAATCTGCATCTGTATAGCCCTTCAGGCTCAACTTTGATCCTTGGAAGCAGAGACAATAATCCGCTGTCCCTTTGAGATATCTGAATATTCTCTTCACCGCTTTCCAGTGTCTCGATCCTGGGTTTGACTGGAAACGGCTAACCAAGCCAACTGCATAGCTGATGTCAGGACGTGTACACAACATAGTGTACATTAAACTACCAATGGCACTGGCATATGGTTTTTTCTTCATGTCGGCTATTTCATCAGGAGTCTTGGGATACATACTTTTGCTCAGAACAGTTTCTTTCGCTACAGGAGTTTGTTCAATGTTACAATTTGACATATTGAAGTGTTGTAACATCTTAGTAATATAAGCTTCTTGAGACAAACCCAAAAGTCTTTTTGATCGATCTCTAATGATCTTAACTCCTAAGATGTACTCGGCTTCTCCCATATCTATTATGTCAAATTGTGATGAAAGCCACGATTTGATTTCTATCACAAACTGTATGTCATTTCCAGCTATTAGCATATCATCAACATATAACGATAATATGACTATCTTTCCTTTATCCTCCTTGAGGTATACACAATGATCCTCATTGATCATTTCGAAATCATAAGATAAAATGACTTCATTAAATCTTATGTTCCATTGTCTCGACGCTTGCTTTAGCCCATATATAGACTTTTTAAGTCTACATACTTTATCCTCTTGGCCTTCAGCAATATAACCTTCTGGCTGTGCCATATAGATTTCCTCGTCAAGATTACCATTAAGGAAAGCCGTTTTTACATCCATCTGATGTAATTCCAAGTCATAATGTGCTACTATAGCTAAAATGACACGTATTGACACAAACTTCACAACAGGCGAAAATGTCTCTTCAAAATCAATACCCTCCATTTGGGTATATCCTTTTGCAACCAGACGAGCTTTGTATCGATTAATCGATCCATCTGCTTTCCTCTTGATTTTGAGAATCCACTTATTCCCAATAGCCCTTCGGCCCGGAGGAAGATCGACTAAATCCCAAACATGATTCTCTCTCATCGACTCCATTTCCTTATCCATTGCAATTCTCCATTTTTCTCTGACTAAACATCTCAATGCTTCCTCAACCGATCGAGGTTCCTCATCGTCAACAGGGAGTATCATTAATGCCTCATTCTCAATGTCAAACCTTCTCTGAGGAATAATCTTACGACTACTCCTTCGTAAGTCGGACTGTTGAGGAGCTGAAACTAATTCATTCATTGGCAAATCACTCCCACTGGGTTGACTAGATTCAGGTATCTCCTGTGATACCTGAGTTGTTGATAAAGGAACATTATCCTCTTCCTCTATTGCAAATAAAGTAATCGACTTATCAACTTCACCTCTTGTTGGGAATTCAGTTTCGAGAAAAGTGGCATCTCTTGACTCAATTTCAGAGACGGTTCCATCTTGCTGCTCACCAATGAAAACGTAACCCTTAGAAGTATCAGAATACCTTATAAAGATACACTTTTTATCTCTTGGTCCTAGTTTTCCATATTTGTGAGTCTTATCATGAACATAGGCAGTTGACCCCCAGGGTCTCAGATTACTCAAATCTGGTTTTCTGCCTGTCCAACGTTCATATGGAGTAGATGGAACAGACTTGGAAGGCACTCGGTTAAGTATGTAGGTCGCAGCTAATAATGCATCTCCCCAATAGGAAATTGGCAAATTAGCTTGAGCCATCATAGACCTAACCATATCTAGAAGAGTCCAATTTCTTCTTTCAGCAACTCCATTTTGCTGCGGAGTTCCTGGGATAGTTAGCTGTCTAATAATCCCTCGGTCATTACAAGTTGTCTTGAACTGATCAGACAAGTATTCACCTCCACGGTCAGTGCGTAAGGTTTTAACCTTACGATCCATTTGATTCTCAACTTCATTTAAATAACGTTTGAAGCAATCCAATGCTTCATATTTATGAGAGATCAAATACACATGACCAAAACGTGTGAAGTCATCAATGAATGTAATGAAATAGGAAGCTCCATGTCTAGCCTTCACATTCATCGGACCACAAATATCCGAATGAATTAATTGCAATGGTGACTCAGCTCTAATAGCCTTGCCAAATGGTTTCCTCGTTGCTTTTCCAGCAAGACAATGCTCACATACTGACAAGTTAATCTTAGCATGAGAGCCTAATAGACCCTCCTTAGCTAATCGATTCATTCTTTCTTGTCCTATATGTCCTAGTCTAGCATGCCAAATTTCCTCATTGATATCAGCATCACTAGCAAGAGCAATGTTTGAAAAACAACTATTAATTCCACAATTAATATCATGTTCCACATCAAGAACCATGAAACCATTCATTACATAACCACACCCAATTAACACAGAGTTAATTCGAAGTTCCACACAACGACTGTAAAAGTTTATACAATAGCCCAAATCAAGAAGACAAGTAACGGAAACCAAATTCCGTCGAATATCAGGAGCATAAAGGACATCATGTAGAAACAACGTTTGTCCACCACGAAGGTTGAGCTTGCAAGTGCCAATGCCTTTGACTTCAATTCTTGCATTGTTTCCTACATATATCCATTTGTTACCAGCTGGTACCCGACGGTACTCCACGTATGTAGCTCGATCACGAGCTACGTGGTTCGTTGCTCCTGAATCTATAATCCACAAAGGATGAGAATCAGCTAACAACACTGAACTAGCAACATTATGCTCATGAAAAGAAGTTAAATATGGAATTACCTTTTTCGGCTCGGTACAATCTCGAGCGAAGTGGCCCTTCTTGCCACAGTTATAGCAAGTCAGCTTGCTTTTAGGTTTCTTTCCATACTTCTTTCCTTTAAACTCCTTCTTGATCGGGCCTTGCCCAGCAGCAGCTTCTTTTCCTCTTCCCTTTCCCTTTCCTTTCTTGAACCATATCTTCTTATTCTTGGGTCTAGATCCTTCAGCTACGAAAGCTTGTCCAGATATCCTTGCAGATTCTACTCTCTCCGCCTCCAGTTCAACATGGCGTGAGACATCAATGAAAGTTTTAATGCTTTCACTGTGAGTAAGATTCTGCTTCATTGATTCCCAAGAATCAGGAAGGGAACGGATAACTGCCTGAACCTGTTGTTCATCTGTCAACTCATGACCGGCAGTTTTTAGCTCTCGAATCATATTTCCCATTTCCCTAAGATGTTGGGTCATGGTGACATTCGGGCGTTTCTTGAAGCTGTCAAATTTGATTGTCAGCTGGCGAAGCTTACTTATGCTAACTCCATTATATTTATTTCTCAGGACAACCCAGACAGCATGAGCTGAAGGCAATGACTCATACTCATACACTAGGTCATCAACCATTGAACTAATCAAAATGCCCTTTGCTGTGGAGTCCTTTTTCTTCCATGTCTTGTAGGCATCAAGATCACGCTTATGCTGGGCGGTAGCACCGTCTACAGGTTCTACCATAAACTGATTTACAGCTTCTAGAACTTCTTGTTCCTCAAGTACATACTGTATCTTGAGGTGCCATATTTTGTAGTTGTCTCCATTTAGTTTTTCTCCTTTGTTCAGTTCAGCTATAATATTCTTTGTTGCCATGACCTAACATAAATAAACGCATTATTTAGTAATTCAGTGTATGTTATATGCATGTAATCAATAACTAATTCATTGTAAATAGAGTTGGTTTACAAAATCAAGTGACAACCGCGTTCCCACTCATCCTTTGTATGTACCAATCTAATAAACAATGATTAGTTATATCACACACATCCCATCAAATGAACAAATCATCATTAAATGAACTAATCATTTAATTATGATGAACTAATCATCATTAAATAAACTAATCATTTAACAAATTTGTTAACATATAACATTACTTAAACTGTTCGTACATAACGACAATTACACTACATGGATAAATACTGACTGTACATAACGTCAGTAACTAAAGGAAGCTAAGAGAACAAATAGGTTGATATTGCTCCCAATAGAGCGGACAGTAGAATCGTAGCTAAAAATTGACTCGTCTCTCTAGTCTGGACCAGAGTGACCTCAGGTGGAGGAGGAATCTCCTCTGGGATCTCTTCAGGATGCTCTACTGTCTCTTCAGGATCTTCTTCTTCTTCTAGATCCTGCTCTATTTCCATATTATCCACGTCCGGATCCCAATCAATTTCCTCAGGATCCCCTTGGAATTCTTCAATCAGATCTATCTCTGGATCCTGCTCTAGATCCTCCTCCATCTCGGGATCTTCTTCGTATTCAAGAATCTCGGGATCCTCTTCTTCTTCGAGATTCTCCTCGGGTTCAGGATCCTCCTCCATTTCAGACTCGGAGTCAGATTCCCCCAAGTCCTCAGGAAACTGTAGGCGCAGCAGCTGATTGCATAGCCCAATGTAGGAGAGGCGAATGTTGTGTTCAGCCCATATCTGATTCGCAACTTTCCCTGCTCTCTTTGGTAGAGCACGCATTAATTCCCCGATTCGGTGATCATCAATCATGGGGAACTCGGCCCGCTCAAGTTTCCAGAAGATCCGATCCAGTCGTCCTATAACGCCCTGGACTCCGAGAAATGGACTATAGAAAACTGTCCTGAATTCCGCCAATAGCTCTTCTAGTCGCTCATTATGACCAGCCATGCTGTCCCTATCGTGCAATATTTAGAATTGAAAAATATACATTGTCAGTACAAAACCGACAATTCAGTACAAAACTGGTTCAATTCAATTCATATGTATACACGTAAAATCACAAATAGACAAGAAAAACAAATTTTCTTCGAGGAGCCTCGATTGACTGACATCGGACTGATCGATTGGGAAATCAAATCCTTAGTCTGGGTCCATTATCCTCATTAGAACTAATCTAATCGGACAGGGATGACTTATCTTAGTCGTTTGCTCACTTAATTTAAAGTCAAATCTATTGTTCGAACCAAACAAAATGGTTCTGGTTTGTATTAAACTGATCTGATTAACTAGTGGTTTGAACTAGATCCTGATTTTATTGGATCAATATGGTCTAGTCAAACCAACTAATGGTTTGAACTAGACATAAACATAGTTGGTTCAAGTTGGTCAGATTAAATTAACTAATAATTTAAATTCCAGTTGAAATGAACCAACTTAATCGGATTTAATTAATTCTAACTAAAATCTAATCCATTTAATCAAATTTTGGTCTAGTTCCAATAACCAATAGCTAAATTTTAATACAAATTCAACCAAGCAATTAATTAAAGCACAAAGCTAATTAATTTAATAGGAAAAAAACATGCAAATTTTTTTTCGTATCTACTGCCTCGGCCTCAATTAATTAAAGCACAAAGTTAATTAATTTAATAGGAAAAAAAACATGCAAATTTTTTTTTTCCGTATCTACTGCCTCGGCCTTAAATTTGCATGCAAATTTTTTTTTTATTTCCTTTTTTTTTCCAGCCGGTTTTTTTTATGCTACTTAGAATATATACATGCTCTGATACCATTGTCGATTCTAATGCATGAAACCGTGAACGAATCTACGAAATTATAAAACGGTAAACACTTACAGTGGATTCAACGCGTCCTTCGCTGTTCTTCGTGCTTGTCGTCGGAAGAGCGATCACGGAATCAGAAAACTCTTCCCCTCTCGGTATCACGAACCAAATCCCTCTCGAACGCTTTGGATGTTCACTTCTCGAATTCCAATATCCCCCTTCCACTTGGATGCACCCCCTCCCCTTTTATAATAGAAGGGCTAGGAAAGGGGAGGGGAGAGAAGTGGGGAAGTGGGGAAAGTGGGCACCCCACGTCACCCCACTTCTCCAACTTCTTACACGTTTGGTGTTTGAGCATACGTGACCCGGATGGGGGGAGGGATGTACGCCCGCCCTCTTATATCGGGCGAGTGCCTGCAATGTCAGGGTCGTTGTGTATCAATTAATCGGGCCAGCATATGGCTGTGCGCTTAAGATTCTACGGGTATGTAATGCTTCCTCCGTGCTCCCTACTTAGGCGAGCACGACGGAAATCTTAGGGTCGTGGTGGTTCTGTGAACTCTCCCGGAGTTGGCTGGAGCCCGCCTGATCAAGAAGTTAGGTTACCTCAGTCATGACTAGCTGTTCGTAGCTCGTATGCAGGCCGGAGGTGAGGAGCGTGGTTCAGGGATCGAGGACCGAGCTGGGGAACTGATCCTTCATTGGATATGCTTGCAAAGCAAGAGTCAGAATGCTTGATCGGAGCTCCCTCAGGGAGCAGGGACCACCGAGCGCCGGGCCAAGAGTTGGTCCAGGGGTAAGGCTCGCACGGAGCGAGAACATGGCCACCCGGTCGGGGGACCTCTAAGGGAGCGTGGGCCGTCACGCGTCCGGCTGAGAGCCGATCCGAGGGTAAAGCTCGCATGGAGCGAGAATATGGTCGCTCGGTCGGGGGACCTCTCAGGGAGCGTGGGTCGCCACGCGCCCAGCTGAGAGTCGATCCGAGTGTAATGCTCGCGCGGAGCAAGAATATAACCGCCCGGTCGGGGGACCTCTCAGGGAGCGTGGGCCGCCATTCATCCGGCTGAGAGCCGATCCGAGGGTAAGGCTCGCGCGGAGCGAGAATATGGCCGCCCGATCGGGGGACCTCTCAGGGATCATGGGCCACCACGCGTCTGGCTGAGAGCAGATCCGAGGGTAAGGCTTGCACGGAGCGAGAATATGGCTGCTCGGTCGGGGGACCTCTCAGGGAGCGTGGGCCGCCACGCGTCCGGCTGAGAGCCGATCCAAGAGTAAGGCTCGCACGGAGCAAGAATATGGTCGCTCGGTCGGGGGACCTCTCTGGGAGCGTGGGTCGCCACGCGTCCGACTGAGAGCTGATCCGAGGGTAAGGCTCGCACGGAGTGAGAATATGGTCGTCCGGTCGGGGGACCTCTCAGGGAGCATGGGCCGCCACGCGTCCGGCTGAGAGCCGATCTGAGGGTAAGGCTCGCACGGAGCGAGACTATGGCCGCTCAGTCGGGGGACCTCTCAGGGAGCGTGGGCCGCCACGCGTCCGGCTGAGAGCCGATCCGAGGGAAAGGCTCACACGAAGCGAGAATATGGCCACTCGATCGGGGACCTCTCAGGGAGCGTAGGTCGCCACGCGTCGGGTTGAGAGCCGATCCGAGGGTAAGGCTCGCACGGAGCGAGAATATGGCCGCCCGGTCGGGCGACCTCTTAGGGAGCGTGGGCCGCCACGCATCCGACTGAGAGTCGATCCGAGGGTAAGGCTCGTACGGAGTGAGAATATGGCCGCTCGATTGGGGGACCTCTCAGGGAGCGTGGGCCGTCACGCGTCCGGCTGAGAGCCGATCCGAGGGTAAGGCTCGCACGGAGCGAGAATATGGCCGCCCGGTCGGGGGACCTCTCATGGAGCGTGGGCCGCCACGCGTCTGACTGAGTGCCGATCCAAGGGTAAGGCTCGCACGGAGCGAGAATATGGCCGCTCGGTCGCGAGACCTCTCAGGGAGCGTGGGCCGCCACGCGTCCGGCTGTGAGCCGATCCTAGGGTAAGGCTCGCACGGAGCGAGAATATGCCCGCCCGGTCGGGGGACCTCTCAAGGAGCGTGGGCCGCCACACGTCCGGCTGAGAGCCGATCTGAGGGTAAGGCTCGCACGGAGCGAGAATATGGCCGCCCAGTCGGGGGACCTCTCAGGGAGCGTGGGCCGCCACGCGTCTGGCTGAGAGCCGATCCGAGGGTAAGGCTCGCATGGAGCAAGAATATGGCGGCCTGATCGGGGGACCCTCATGGAGCGTGGGCCCCACGCGTCCGGGTGAGAGCCGATCCGAGGGTAAGGCTTCCCGGTCAAGGACATCTCAGGGAGCGTGGGCCGCCATGCGTGCGCTTGAGTGCCGAGCCGAGGCTTCTCGGTCAAGGGCATCTCAGGGAGCGTGGATCGCCACGCGTCCGCTGAGAGTCGAGCCGAGGCTTCCCGGTCAAGGACATCTCAGGGAGCGTGGGCCGCTACGCCACCGATGAGAGCCGAGCCGAGGCATCCCGGTCAAGGATATCTCAAGGAGCGTGGGCCGCCACGCGTCCGCTGAGAGCAGAGCCGAGGCTTCCCGGTCAAGGACATCTCAGGGACGTGGGCCGCTATGTGTCCACTGAGAGTCGAGCCGAGGCTTCTCGGTCATGGACATCTCAGGGAGCATGGGCCGCCACACGTCCGCTGAGAGCCGAGCCGAGGCTTCCCGGTCAAGGACATCTCAGGGAGCGTGGGCCGCCACGCGTCCGCTGAGAGCCGAGCCGAGCCGAGGACTAGTGGGAGCGGATCCCTAGGCGCGAGGAGCAAGCTGCTAGACAGTCCCCGCGAAGGCGTGGGCCTTTACTGGATGCACGGAGATTGCAAAATACATCTTTTCACTAGCTCGGGGGGGGGGGGGGGGGGGGGGGGGGGGGGAGAGCTCCCTTGGGCAGACTTGCGTAAGGCCATACAGACTCCTTTCGACATCGCGTTCCCCCGTCCGGTGGGACACAGGTGCTTCGCCTAGCATGGGCTTGGTCGCGTAAGTTGGACTACGATGCGCGTGCGGGAGGAGTGGGTGCCCGTATTTTTCGGGAGTGATGGTCATCCAAACACGGTTAGGCTCCTCCATCTTCGCTTCCGATCAAGCTGCTGGTGTCCCTCCTTCTAGCGCCAAATTTGATCCTATCGCGAAGCGAGGTGGCGATCCCCAGGGCCAGGATGGCTTCTCCCGTGGCACGAGCAGCTGAGGCGGCGGCGATAACCTAGCGACGCTCCGGCTTAGCTCTGCAAGACAACGACTGTCAGTAAACCCGCCGAGGGTTTCCCCGGACAGGCACTCCGACGGTCAAGTCAGTATCCGCAGGAAGTATATGGGAGCTGAATTGAAATGCAGTATTAGACGAAAGAGCTCGCGCGCGCATACCTGTGGTAGGGGGAGTGCCGAGTGTATATATAGCCGGGGGAACTGACAATCCTTATCCGTATTGACGAGACAAGAGTGTGATAACTGTCAGCTCGTAGAGAGCAGCACTTAGGAGTGGCGCGGCATGTCGCGGGGTGCTCGAGTAGTACGAAAGTACTGGATTGGCGGACTGACCGCAAGAAGTGTCAGAGATGAGTAAGGTGCGCAGAACCCCGCTATCAGGGTCGTACCCTGGATATAATGATATAGGGGGCGTAGGGGCGATATAGTTCATACCCTGAGAGCCGACCGACGTGTTCGAGTGCCAAGGACCGGGTCGGGTAATGACCAAGGTGCGTGGGCAGCCACGCGTCCGACTGGTATAGTGAAGGCACAGGGTACGACCTGAGTCGGGGGTTTGTTGAGTGATGTCTGTCTGATTCCGCTAGATATCTCGTCCTCGTGATGATATTGGAGCGTGGATCGCCACGCGTCCGACTGTAGTGCACGACCTGGATCTGGGTCGGGGAATGGCCAAGGAGCGTGGGCAGCCACGCGTCCAACTCGGTTAGTAGGGGTTGGTGGTCGGCCCGTCCGACCCTGTTAGTAGCTAGCTAAACACTGCCCTGGGGGCTCCCAGGCTCGGGGACCCCCCCCCCCCCCCCCCCCCTAGTGATATCTTCACTGTCCTGTCGACTAGACCTTCATGGCGCCAGGCTGACTAGCGGGCCCGACCGACCTACCCATAGATAAGGCCGAAATCAATGCCAAATGAGTATAGAATATCGTTACACTTCTAATATTTTATTAATCTATCTAAACTCATTTTTATTTTGAATCTCTTAAACTCATAAAATACTTTTTAATCAAAGAGCATTTGATAGTTACTGGTCAAACATATATTTTGACATATCACGGATGAATCCGCGATACTGATCTAGGCGATTAAAATGAATCTAGACGTTTGGATTTATTCTGGGCATATCTTTTTTAGTTTAATTTTTCTTCATATATTATATGTATTAGGGTTTATAATTTAATAATTTAGAGTTAAATTATAGTGAATTTAAATCAATAAATTTTCTTCTAGGGTTCAGACTTTTCTCCTAGGTTATAGTGTTCAAGATAAAAAACAATTTAAATACTCACGGGGTATATTATATGTATTTAAAATTTTAAAATTTAGGAGTTGAGTTATAATGAATTTAAACTAATAAAATTTTCTATTAAGATAGATTAATATAAAATGGTGGCGGTTTATGCAGTTAGTGAGCATGTTGAGCAAGAGAATGAAGCTCAAAATGTGAAAAATACATGTACAATGTGAATTTGCTGGGGAAATATTTTATATTGCAGATGGAACTGAACCCCGTAATGAGCTTGCATTTGATGGTAGTTGTTCAGAGATTAAACTGAAGCTTAAAGTAAATTGTAAAAGAATTGTTAGTTTTAGAGAGAGGATGCATGGTATCATTGTTAAAATACATTGAGTGATGTTCAGAAAGTCTAGTTCACTGATGATGATTCCTCAGCATATGATCCTAACTCTGATGATCAGAATGACTTCAGAAGACAAAGAATATCGAGAGAAATTCAGCTATCAGTGATCTGACACGAATAATGAAGATTTTAGATTTCCAAGTTGCAGCTGTTCCATGGGACAATCAGTTGATGCCAAATTTGTCTCGTGTCAAACAGTTGGGAAAGGTGATCTGTCTTGATCTCATAAGTAGTTGATGTAATAATATTTCAGCAATCTGAAGCAGCAAAGAATAAAAGATAAATCGATTAATAATCAGTAGCAGTTGTAATTGAGCATACCTGGAGCTTGGGATTGTTTTATATCTGACTCATGACTGAATAATGCTAATTTATCCGTATTTGTTTGGACCAAGTAAACCAAGGCTGATGCATCTTGACATGATCATCAAAATTTCTTTCCAAAAGGTTTAGCACACCTTCAAGCCAGGTTATATCAACATCCAATCTTAATTATGATACATACATTTCAAATCAAACCCACTTACATCAGCAATCTAATGGTACATGAAAAAAAAAGGAAAGAAAGAGTTATCATTCAGCAACACTTTCTTGAGCAAAGTTGATTCAAAATGCTCAATCATGACATCTGGCATGCTTCAATGTCACTCCAGCTTTCACTAAAGTAAACTAATTTTTATCTCTCTGTTGTTGCTATGACACCGAGTGCCTTGTGTTCCTTGAATGAACCGATTTGGATTCCAGCGTCGTGGAGTCAGGGCTCTCAGACATGTCGGAGCTGCTGTTTTCGCCAACTTTGCTTGACCACAGCTTGTTCAATATCTTCTTGGGCATCAGTATTCCCTTGACTTTGCTGTTACCCTTATGATCACAATTCTTATCAGCATCATTGCATCCATTGTGACTTTCTCCGCCGCTACAGGCCAAGCTCATAGGCTTGAGAGAATTAGGGGCACTGCCCCATCCGTCTCTTGTGTTTGTTGTGATGGACGATCTTGAGCTCCCATAGGAGGCAGCATTTTCGTGAAGGAAAAGTGGTCTACCATTTTCAGGTAGTTCAGTTGCACAACCCGCTAATGCTCCCATCTGCTCAAAGAAGAGAACTTGAACCACCACACGAAGAGGAAGGTCCTCGTTTTGAATTGCATGAATGCGGGCCTCCATCGTCAGCTTTTTGCAGTCCATCAGAGCGCATATTTCCTTCCTTTCACTCTTTGTTAGCAACGGGTGCTCCTACATCAGCATAAAGCAAACAAGCAAGGGAATTATTCAATTGCCAAAGAACATGCAATATGAGGAGGAACCATATGATTCTAAAGAAAAAACTATTGGGGTTGGAGTGAAGGCTGTTCGACAATTACCTTAAGATACTTATCAATTGCTTGGTAAAGTGTATCATGTACCGGCCTTGAGGCAGCTGATACCATTTTGGCAAGCCTGATAAACTTGGAAAGAGGTAGATTTGGATCTTCTGCAATTTCATTGAGGTAACCGTCAACGAGCTTTGTAACAGCAACTTTTGAATTTGGTGAAACAAAGATTGGGCTCCTGATCTCCACGACTTCCTCTAAGTCCTCAGGATTGGTTTGAGCAATGTCATTATCAAGCATCACAAACTCTTCCACGATACTTAGAACCAAGTCAACGTCATGCGCAATCTCCCCTGTCGTTGATGGAAATAAAAGGTCAGACACAGAAGCTTCATGTAACTGGGATCCGATTCTTGTGATCAATTCTTTCTTGCATATTCCTTCGCATTCCAGTAAGTGTGCAGTTCTTAAAAGATTGAACAAGAAACTGCATGAAACTGAACCTGGTTCAGTTGGCAATAGACAAATAATGGCTTCTAGTATCGTTCGAGCTTTTGGAGAATTGATTCCTGCAGTCATCACTCTACCTTGCTGAAAACCTGGAAGCCTCCTGTAAGCATAAGCTTTTAGAGCTTCTCCAATCACATCATTTGACACCAGCCCCTTCGCCTTGATGGCAATGATGACCCGCTTGTATAAGTCCACTTCAAGATCACAGAGATCCTCAACCCACCAATCTGAGGGGACAGACTGTTGTTTCCTAACTCCATTCCAATGCTCATCAATTCCATTGTCAGATGCAATTTTCTTCGTGTTGTAGGTGTAGGACCAATCTACCTCAGAAGGATCGATGGATGCTTTTGAAGCTAGAGAGTGGATGCATTGGCTGACTACCTTTAAGTTCTCTGCCCATGGTAGCAAAGACTTTGTTGTCTGAAGAACTATTATTGTATCCTTCCATGCACGCAGAACACTGGAGTTCAAGAAGACGTCTATTTTGTAGATGAGGTTTCCTTTATCAACAGTGTCATGCATTTCCAGGTATTCTGCAGCACAGCGAGCTGCAACGACATTGTACGCGTTGAGGGTAACAATCATGCCATAACAAAATTTAGCACAGATCTCAAATGCAGCTGGGCCGCCAGGAATGTCAGGTATGTCAATCTCATTGTTCTCCTCATGTCTAGCTGCTATCAGCTTTTGCAAGCAAGAACTTTTCGATAGAAGAGGGAACTGCATATGCCATTAAAAATAGATGAGAGTTTGGGGAAGGGGATATTTGGAGTGAAAATATGCCATCGGAATGAGGATCACAAACAATTCAACACTGAATACATCTAGCACTAAAAAATCACATATGAATTCTATAATTTCTTGAAAAACAAAACTACAGAAAGAAAAACAGCCAAAGAAAAAAACATCCCCTAGGAAAAAAAAACTAAAGAGAAGAAGAATCCAGGACAAAGTGAAAAGTTTAAGTATATGCCGTATCAGTTGAGAGTATAGTGGCTACCTTATGTAGATAAAACTTCACACCTGCTACACATATGACAATGTCAGCTTCCAGTTCAGCTGTAACAAACCTGGATAATTCTCAAAACTTAGTATTCAGATGAATGAATTGAAGTCTTTAAATATGTGTGAAAACAAAACACAATGGATATGGAAAATCCTTTTAAAAAGTAAAATAGGAATAAACTCAATTTCTGAACATATAGTCATGAATAAAGAGGAAACTAGAGAAGCTGACAGTGAACTATGTGATGATTGCAACTGTGTTAAAAATGAAATGTCTCCTTATCCTATTCATTAAAACACTGTACTTTTTTAAAATACTTTTTATGATAAAATATACTTCTAAATCCATCATTCTCTGAATAAAAAACTTGTAGATAGACTACTTTCAGTCCAAGAGAAAATGTATCCACAAGTTGCAAAAAGTTCAGATTCTCCATATAAAGTCTTCATGTTAAGAGAGCCTAACAGCCTTCTCTGAAACTCAAGTTAATCGCTAGGGACAATCAATAAGTAGATAAAATCTTTTTTATTAAAAAAAAATTGAAACTTATGTCTTCACAAGCCTTTGGTTACCAACAAAAATACTGTGTTGGCATGGGTGAATGATATTATGTCACCGATGTTGACACGATTTCACTGACAGTAACAATATGGTTTGAGATATCGTTGTCAGTTGGTGCTACTTAAACATCTTGTTCCATCTGCCCACCAATGCACAGAATGGTCACGATAGGTAGAAGAAAGGAAGGAGTATTTTTTTTTTAAAAAAAAATCTGGAAGTCGGCCTCTAAGTTTGAATAAGTTGTGTTCTGGATTTACCCAATAGGCGAACCAAGGGGGAAGGCCGTCTACCTCCAGGATTAGTCAGGATAAAATGAAAAAGGAAGGAGTATTTTCTTCCATGATGTGCAAGCATTCCGTGAGTGAGAAGATTTGGAACAACTTCTCTTTGTCAACTCGTAATTCCTTGAGGACCACACTCAAGCTACACTTATATCTCCAAAATGGTTGAGGCTCAAATAACTTTCATCGACTTGGAAGAAGCAGCTCCTCTAGGTACATTCTTCTTTTTCAGCTCCATCCTAAACCTCTAATTCACCACTAGTAGGATATGTTGACACTTTGTATGACACCAAAGGTGTTTCATTCCGGCATAAGCACTGACACTCTAGATCGGAAAGATATTTTAAACCTTGAATTTTAACCTCTAAGACCTCTAACTGGTGTAGAATCTGTTCTCTATAACTTATCGCTAAATCGAAAGAAGCAATTTTTTTATCGCATAGTTGTCTATTTGGTGGAGCTCTCTCTACATATACATGGAAGAACAAGAGAGAGGCAATTTGCCTCATAAAAAGAGCTGCCTTCAGAAGATACACACACACACAACAAAGAAAATGCAAACAGGTAATTTTAACTTCCATTTTCTCAAAAATAAAAGATCAATTTTCACAAGAGCTTCACCTGATATTGTTCCCATCAGATTGAAAGGCATCTGGCCTCGATCCAAGCTTCATATACTTCATCTTTCCAAAAGCTGCAAGAAGCTGAGAGCCCTAATTATCCCTTCCCTTCCCTCCCCCTTCAAAACCTTAGGCACATGGGAAAGGTCTGTTCTAGGGTTGGTGGATAGTGAATTACCTCGGCCAGGAGAAGACCAAATCTCAAACCTTCTTCCAACAGATGGGAAACCCTAAGACACAGTATCAGTCTCCGAACCTGTCCGAGATGCCTCCAATATCGTCCTCGTTGCCTGCAAGTCCACATCCTAAAGCATTAAACTGCTGCAGGAAAGAGATTAAAGAAAGCTGGAGAAGAGAGGGGACATTGTAACCTTGAAGGAAACTAATGACCTCCCATCCTTCTTTCTTGACAGAGTAAAAAGGAGGGGAAAAAAATAATGATGAGTGGTAAGCTGAACAGGGCGCCCTATATAGCCATCATGGACGGCCAGGGGAAAAGAAAGAAAAGAGAAGCGGCAGGAGGAGCAGGGTGGCTACGTGCAATGATGGGAGTGGAAGGAAGAAGGGTGGCTGGAGAAGGGGACAAAGGCTGGACTGTGGAAGAGCACCTCTGTGTCTGTGTGGCTCACTGTCCAGTAGATGTCGAGGATAATGGTGGGTTGGATGGGACAAAAGCAACGTCATGTGTTATTTGTTGCTCCTGCACAGCCCGGATGACCAGTCTAGGCCACTAGCTTCGGGCAGCGTGGGAGCCCAGGCCCGGCCAATGGTTTGGTTTTGTTTGCGCCCGTGCCGGTGGGGCGGAGTGCGGAAGGGGGTGGAATGTGGACGGTGGTGGCGCCGTTGTGGTGGTGTGGACTGTGCGCTGTGGAGTCTCATTCGCGCATTAATTTAAGCTTATCGGATTACGTGAGAGATTCCGTGGCTCGCCCCTGAGATTTTTACTGTGATTTGTTTCTGAAATTCACTGGGGCAGGGGAATGAGAGGAAGATAGATTTGATGCATTTCCTTTGCTTTCAATTTGTTAAAAAATATAATAGAGAGAATTTTTAGTTTAGTTTTCGTGAATTTAAGTCTTATGTTTTTTTTTTGTTTCCTTGAGGATGGAGGGAGGAGAGAAAAAGATCATACTGTTGTGGTTAAAGAGACGTTTGTGGTGCAGAAGAGGTGTTTTATTAATGCATTTTACATTAATTATGAGACGTATTGAGGTGTCCAATTGAT
>JAGFNQ010004486.1:234189-269386 GCA_024364735.1 Boesenbergia rotunda
ACAAATTAGAGTTTGGATGCAACATGAAAATTATAATAGCACTAGTTATTGAAAGGTTGCAACATCCTTTAGAACATACATAGGATGAGAGGATATTTCTCTCAAATATTTATAATCCGTATGATCATCATCTTTCAAATATTTCAAATCTCTTAATTAAATATTTCATCAATTAAATATTTATGGATCAAATATCACACTTCTAAATTTCACCATCAAATATCTCATTAATCAAATATTTAAATAAATTAATTATATTTTTATATTTAATATATTATATTTAATATATTATATTTAAATAAAATATGTTAAATTTTCAATTGCAACGTTGAATTAAAATATAACCCAAAAAAATTAAATCTACAAGCGGTTGCTGTGGCCCCACTCTCGCTCAGCTGCAAGCTTTCGTTTTTTTTTACGATAATTTACCAAAAGACGTATCTAAAAATTGATATTTATTAAAAAATATATCATGATTTTATTTTTACCAAAAGATACACTTATTTTAGTGAATTTCCTCTTATACCCCTCTTACTATGTACTGTCTTTCTCTTTCTCTCTCAGTAACAAATTCCGAGATGTCTACAAATACTTTTTCAGACTTTTATTTTAAAATAATATATTATAGAATCGACGCTAAACTAAAAAACGTAAAGTAAAATCGAAAAAATATTTAGTTAAAAAATATCTCATCTAACTAATTTAAAAATATAAATAAATGATTTTATATTTGATTAATAGAAATTAATATATTAAATAATATTTAATAAATATATTAATGTAAAAAAAATTGAAAAAAAGTGATTTCAGGCCCACGCTAGGCTTGAAATATTTTATTTCAGGCCCACGCTGGCCCTGAAATAAAAATATTTCAGGCACAGCGTGGGCCTGAAATTTTTTATTTCAGGTCTAGCGTGGGCCATCAATTTTTTTATTTCAGACCCACGTTGAGCCTGAAATCTTTTGATTCAGGCTCGACGTGGACTCAAATTTTTTTTCTATTTTAAAAATATATCAATATACAAAAAACCTATCAAAACACTTAATTTCATATTAAAAATCAGGTCTGAAGTCATGCTAGGAGGGCCTGATATAGGGTTTTCAGAATTCCAGATATGGTAGGTCCATCAGTGAGTTTTGCTCAAAACTCACTGATATACCTAAACCACTCCTATAACATTGGTGATACAACAAGATTAGAGGTTTGGGCACCCAAAATCTCATCTCCAAGCTCAACCCTGTCTACTGATATAGAATTTTCAGAATTCTAAATATGGTAGGTCCATCAGTGAGTTTTACTCAAAACTCCCTGATATACCTAAACTACTCCTATAGCATTGGTGATACAGCAAGATTAGAAGTTTGGGCACCCAAAATCTCATCTCCCAGCTCAACTCTGTCTACTGATATAGGGTTTTCAGAATTCCAAATATGGTAGGTCCATCAGTGAGTTTTGCTCAAAACTCACTGATATACCTAAATCACTCCTATAGCATTGGTGATACAGCAAGATTAGAGGTTTGGGCACCCAAAATCTCATCTCCTAGCTCAACCCTGTCTACTGATATAGGGTTTTCAGAATTCCAAATATGGTAGGTCCATCAATGAGTTTTGATCAAAACTCCCTGATATACCTAAACCACTTCTATAGCATTGGTGATACAACAAGATTAGATGTTTGGGCACCCAAAATCTCATCTCCTAGCTCATCCCTGTCTACTGATATAGGGTTTTCAGAATTCCAAATATGGTAGGTCCATTAGTGAGTTTTGCTAAAAACTCACTGATATACCTAAACCACTCCTTTAGCATTCATAATACAGCAAGATTAGAGGTTTGGGCACCCAAAATCTCATCTCCTAGTTCAACCCTGTCTACTGATATAGGGTTTTCAGAATTCCAAATATGGTAGGTCCATCAGTGAGTTTTGCTCAAAAATCACTGATATACCTAAACCACTCCTATAACATTCGTAATACATCAAGATTAGAGGTTTGGGTACCCAAAATCTCATCTCCTAGCTCAATCATGTCTACTGATATAAGTTTTTCAGAATTCCAGATATGGTAGATCCATCAGTGAGTTTTGCTCAAAACTCACAGATATACCTAAATCACTCTTATAGCATTGGTGATACAGCAAGATTAGAGGTTTGAACACCCAAAATCTCATCTCCTAGCTCAACCCTGTCTATTGATATAGGGTTTTCAGAATTCCAAATATGGTAGGTCCATCAGTGAGTTTTGCTCAAAACTCACTGATATACCTAAACCACTCCTTCAGACCCTGCTTTTTAATATGAAATTAAGTGTTTTGATAAGTTTTTTTATATATTAATATATTTTTAAAATAGAAAAAAAATTGAGTCCACGTCGGACCTGAATTAAAAGATTTCAGGCTTAACGTGAGCCTGAAATAAAAAATTTCAGGCCCACGCTAGGCCTGAAATAAAATATTTCAGGCTCAACGTGGACCTGAAATCTATTGATTTCAGGCCCAGCGTGGGCCTGAAATCAATAGATTTCAGGCCTATTGATTTCAGCCACACGCTCTTTTTTTTTTAATTTTTTTTTACATTCATATATTTATTAAATATTATTTAATATATTAATTTCTATTAATCAAATATAAAAATTATTTATTTATCTTTATAAATAAGTTAGATGAGATATTTTTTAATTGAAATATTTTTTCAATTTTATCTTACGTTTTTAGTTTAGCGCCGATTCCATAATATATTATTTTAAAATAAAAGTCTGAAAAAGTATTTGCAGACGTCTCGGAATTTATTAATGAGAGAGAAAGAGAAAGGCAGTACTTAACAAGAGGGGTATAAGAGGAAGTTCACTAAAATGAGTGCGCCCTTTGGTGAAAATGAAACCATGGTACGCCTTTTGGTAAATATCAATTCTTGGATGCGCACTTTGATAAATTACCATTATTTTATAACAAAAATTAGAAATGTCCCATTCTCTCCTCCTGTAATGGGGATATTTGAAGAAATATTTCTCATTATGAATGTTCACACACGCGCGCGCACGCGCACACACACACACACATGGTGGAGTGCATCGGCCCGTAGCGAGCTAGTCATTTAGCGGGATGGGACGGGTTGATCCGTCATCTTGGCGGTTTAAAAAATCCTCAATCCAACTCAATCGACACACACACACATATATCCTGAGAATTTTGATGACTTATTTATTTATATAAAGTAGAGCGGTCAAACGGATCAATCCATGGTGGAGTGCATCGGCCCTGTAGCGAGCTAGTCATTTAGCGGGATGGGACGGGTTGATCCGTCATCTTGGCGGGTTAAAAAATTCTCAATCTAACTCAATCGAAGGCGGATTGCGGATTAGGCGAGTCAACCCGTGGGCCTATAAAAAAATTAAAAAAACATATATATAAATAATTAAAAAGTATTTAAACGGATCTCATCATCTTCAACAATATATATATATATATATATATATATATATATATATATATATATATATATATATATATATATATATATATATAATGTTATGATGCACAACTTATGGTGCACAATCATGAGCACTTGCTTAGGTGGCGAAATCTTGATCATTCATCTCTATCATGCATTTTTGATGGGTGATATGCAGGTTGCCACCTATGCAGGTGTCCATGGTTGTGCACCATAAGTTGTGCACCATATCATTCATCATATATATATATATATATATATATATATATATATATATATATATATATATATATATTATGTTTTAAATATATATAAATACAAATAAGTACTCGTATTTGATAAGAAAATATTAATTTTATTTTAAAATTATAATAAAGAAACATAATAAATTTATATAAAACTTGACTTATATATATTTCTCAACCCGCGGATCAACCCATGCACATCATGCCCCAACCCATGTGGGTCGCGGGCCTAGGTGGGTTGGCATACGGTGGGTTTGGAATGATAAAATTTTAACTCAACCCACTTAAATTATTTGACGGGACGGTCCAATCCGACGGACTCAACATAAATTGACGACTTTATATATAAGGTAATGATTGTAGCATTGAGAGGTACACTGTGATATTGACATTTATAACTTTCACTTTATCATCTATTTCATCTAGATACGTTAGCCTCCCAATTATTCTCACGGGCTTAGCTGGAGTGGTTAGTACGTAGAAGTTTACCACTTGAGAACATGGGTTCGAACCTCGGGGTAATCAGGGTGTAATTCCTTGGTCCATGTGTGCCTTTTCCTACTGTGCATTAGCTTTTCCAGTCACCATGATTTACCTCACCTCCTTGTGTTGGTCTTGGGGCAGGCTGGCGAGGACACTGGAGATGTTAGAGTGAGTGAATCCCTTTTTTGCCACAAATACGTTAGCCTCCCCTTTTAACTTTTTTTTTCCTTCAATTTTTTCGATCGTAATCGCTAGAGGTTTTCATTGGAGTCATTACATAGTTTGGCTTGAAAACTACCTGTTAAATCTGATAGGAGTTGATTTGACACACCTATCGAAAGAGCTCTTCACGTGTTAATAATAATATCCAAGTAAATAGTCTCTATGATTTATCCTCTGACAAGAAAGTTGGAAACGAACGAATCATTTTTTACCATCTCGATCACGGTCAAGATCTCAGATAGGATCATGAAACTTCTTTTGAATTCGTCCGGATGTAGATGGAATTTTTTTTTTTAGGATCAGATCAATTATTCGTAGAATTAGTCATTCCAAAAAATTAGAAATCTAATGTTAGCTAAAACAAAACAAAAAACAAAAAAACTATCGATCATCATTTATGATACCCCAGTGAACCATCACTTCGACCCCTCGATGACTCTTAAATTGAAGATAACTCTCCACCTCAACGATCTATCGATAACCAAGTGATAAACTTTAAAAGGCAAAGAAAATCATTGTTGCCATCTCTTGAAGATAAGATATTTGACGAGGGCATTAAATGTGCTCGTGTATTATTTTGGTGTCATTTTCCCTATTGGGACCTCAACTATCAATCTCTCTCTCTCTTTAAATCATCAAATGCCACCCAAATTGGGGACAACTCCATCCGTGGGCAAAGATCTTGTTCCCCACTACAATTTATGTCATCGTCATTTTTACAAGTAGGTTGTTGTCGTTTTACAGATCCTTTTTTTTTTTTAATTTGGGTAGTAAAAAGAAACAACATTAAAGTTTCAATTTTTGTAAATCACAATATTCATTTAATCATAAATAAATAAATAAAAATAATCTATTTGCTTATGTTCTCGATGCTTTTCTTTCATGTGATACAATTATCAATAGATTAAGAGCTTGTGGAAGGGTTGAGTGAAAGCCTTCTGTGGGTGATTGTAGAATTTAGGTCAAGTCTAAAGTGTTTAAACAAGTTGCAAAAGATGCCCTAGGTCGTGATAGCGAGTCTTGCTCAATGACCTCATGTGTAGTGTCTATCTTTGATCGAGTCTGCCATTCCCATACAATAGAGATCAATGTGTGCCTATACATAGCCGGCCGAAAGTCGTACACATGGCAACCGTTCACACGGCCTTGGACCCGTCGGCTTAATATATAAACCTTATTTTTGCCAACTTGATGAGATATTTTTTAATGTTGGCGAGCTAATCGCAAACGAGTCAAAGTAGGATGTTGTTTTCACTTTACACACGAATGCAATCTTACAAAATTTTCACGATCAAGAATTGACTGATAATTAAAGATTGAAAAGGATTTTGGCCAATCGCAATGAATTGGAGGGCTGAGATATTAGACAGTGTTACCTCTCAATTGTCAATTTCTCCATTTTTGAGCTTGGTCCAGAGTTTGAAGTTGAATATTTATTTCTAAAAAATCAATTAATGCCACCGAAATCAGATTTTGATTGCCTGTGGACCAACATTAAATAACTGAATTGTCTACTTCAAACTATGAAGATAAAGAAGTTTTTGTTTTTAAATTTGGAGCAAATTTATTGTGGTCCAATTTATTTGCAATGCCGGCCCATTTAGTCACTAAGCCGCCCATCTAGTCCAGGGCCTGGTTAGACTACTGAATTTCAATGACAATTATATAATTCAGTATAGTATAGAATATTATATTTCTTTGATTTATTTAAATAAAACATAAAAATAAAATCATAGTTATCAATTTTTTTACGAATTTTATTGATGGAAACTGAACAGCTTGGCCCATTAGGTCATCCGTAATCGTTTAACAATATTATAGTAACTACCACCTCATCAAAATATATGAGACTCATATATCATATGCATATTAAAATTAACATCTTTATTCTCTCATATTTTCTTAACATTCAACCGTCATTATTTATGGGATCCACATGTCATACACATGATCTCACATATACATTCACTCACATATATATTCTTTATTTTCAATTTCATTTGTCAATGTAAATGATTATTATTTAAAATAAATTATAATAATATTTTTAAATATTTATTATTATTTGAAATTAAAATATTATTATAAATTTGAAATAAAAGAGTATAATATAAAAAAAAATACACTTGCATATAATTAAAAAATAACATATAAATTAAACATAAAGCGAAATAATAAAATACTAATTCAGGGGTTTTTGTTGTATTGTGACCAAATATGTTTAACTAAGTCGGCACGAAGTTGGTGATGCACATGACTGTCATGTAGTTGGGAATTTATCCGGAGATAATCATGAAATTCTCGATTTGAGTCTTGGATGGGTTGTGTGGGTTCGTTACCTTCATCGTTGTACCAATTTGTCACGTGATCCTTCTCATCTTCCATAATCACGTTGTGCAAAATAATACATATTAACATAATATATTTTAACTTTTTTCTATATCAATAACGAGTTGGACCTCTGACAATTGCTCATCGAGCTTGGAGCATCCCAAATGCTCGTTCAACATCTTTTCTTGTAACCTCTTATCTTTGCATAAACAATCTCCGCTTGGGATCTTCCGGGCAAGGAAAAACCTTCACTAAAGTAGTTCATTCCAGATATATTCCATCTATTACATAATACTCCTTCTTATATTGAGTGTCGTTAACCGTGAAATTAATCTCCGGAACATTTCCTTAGGAGATTCATACAACATATTAAGATCATTACGTGAACCTGTGATACCAAAGAATACATGTCATATCCACAAATCTTGAGACGCGATCGCTTCAAGCACGATGTTGGTGATCTATGCCCTCTTGTAAATTGGACTTTCTAAGCAACTGGATAATTTTTCCATTCCCAATGCATGCAATCAATGCTGCCTAACATTTCAGGAAAGTCGTGTCTCTCATCATGCAATTGAAAAAGATATTGAACATCATCAGCATTTGACCTTCTCAAGTATTAATCACCAAAGAGTTCAACCACATAAACATATAACTTGAAAAGGTATTAGATGGTGGTTGATTCACCCATCGTAGGAACTCGTCAAGATGGTCGGGTGGGACTCCATAAGTTAATTGGCGAATCGCAGCTGTGCATTTTTGTAGTAGTGTCAAGCCTTTTTTACTCTCAGTATCATCTCTCTGCTAAAAAAAAACAATGAGCGTCTCTTAAGTGCATTCACTATGCAACAAAATAAATCTCTTCGCATGCCAAATCGTCTTTGAAATATTTGATCTAGATACACTGGATTTGTGGAGAAATAATCATTGAAAAGTCTCACTGCCCGGCTTCACGATTTCTTTAGATGAGCCTTCTTCTTCGCCACATCTCGTTATTGTTGGAGCAATCGGCCCTAAGATGGTCCGGTGTGACCATGGGTTTTGATGTTTGTGCAAAAGGTTTAAGTTAGGTTTACCCGTGTATTTGATATGCGTATGTTGAGTGTGTAGGTTGTACAGGTACGCATATGGACTTGACTGGACGGCCTCAGTACGGTGAAGGATGGCATGGAGGCAAGATGGAGGCTTGTGTGCGCATCTGAGGGACCATGGAGTGCAGGTACGATGAGCTGATGGGCGCGGACTTCGAGGCGTACGTGAAGGGTGACATGGAGACAAGCTGGAGGTTTGTGTGCGCATCCGAGGGACGAGGGCCGAAGATGAAGAGGGCGCGAAGGCAACAGTCGAGGCTGCGGAGGAGGAGTCAGTCGAGTCGTGAGGGTACGAGTGCAGTGTGATTGTACTCGGGAAATCCTAGGGTTTGAGTGCGGAGTGGAATGTACTCAGGAGAGGAAACCTTAGGTGTGTGAGTAGGGCAGTCGACTGTCATTGTGGCAGTCGACTGGGACCACAACACACAGAGAATCGGGTCGACCCAAGGAGGGTCGACCAGTCGACTGATAGTCGACTGGAATTGGTTCCAGTCGACTGGCTCCAGTCGACTGGTCCTGTACCAGTCGACTGGAGGTCGACCGTTGCGAAGGCGGCTGAGACATTCATTGCATATTTTGTAGCCGTTAAAGCCTACCAGTCGACTGGTAAGTGAGCAGTCGACTGGTGGCGTGATTTTCAGCCCGAGTCTATTTAAAGGGGGACTCGATCGGGCTGGGGTTTTCTTGGCGAATCTTGCTTGGAAAAAGCTTGATAGTAGCCTTGTGTGCTCAGGTGCTTGTAGAGGATTGTGGAGAGGTTTCTCCACCCACAAGGAGTTACACGAGATAGCCGGAGAGTATCCGGAGAGCGATCCGCCGAAGGATCAAGGGATCGTCCACCTCACGGACTATCGTGGAGTAGGAGTTTCATCTCCGAACCACGTAAATCTGGTTGGTTAGCATTGTGTAGTTGTTAGTTTGTTTTTATTTGTATTTCCGTTGCGCAACTAACAACGTAGGTGAAAGAAAGCACCGAAAACGCTATTCACCCCCCTCTAGCGTAGACAAACGACCCCAACAAGTGGTATCAGAGCAAGGACCGCTCTTTTTGGACTAACCGCCAAAGGAGCAACCGCTAGAGGGCAAGAATCATGGAAGACAAGCTTGGGAATGATATATACACTCCACCGGCCTATGATCATGAGGATTTCGAGCGTTGGAAGTCAAGGATGGAGATGTGGTTCATGATAGAGTGGGAATGCATAATGGTATTGGAAGAACCATTTGAAATCCCTACGGACAAGCACGGGAAAAAGCTCCACCCACGATATTGGACTCAAGAGCAACAAACTTACTCTAGGGCAAATGAGAAGGTAATGAATATCTTGATAAATGTTTTGCCTAACAATATTTTGAGTTGTGTAGGAAAATATCAAAATGCATGTGAATTGTGGAGCAAAGTGAAAAAAGTATCATGAGAACCCTACACAAGCTCAAGAAGTACATAAGCCCGAAGAAGCAAGTTCAAGTGGAGAAGAGGAAAAAGAAAAAGAATCACCTACATCATCAAGCGAAATGGAAGAAGTGTCAACTTCTTCAAGTGAGGAAGAGGAGCTAAGTGAAAGATCATCAACCTCCTTAAGTGAAAGATCGTCAACTTCTTCAAGCGAGGAGGAGGAGCCAATTTCAAGAATTGAGGGGGAGGAGAGACCCTCATCAATTCTGGATCAATAGGAAGCTTCCACATCTTCCAAGGTTGAAGAAGTAGTCAACCTAGCCTCAACCTCCACCAAAGCAAGAACCAAGGACCACATCATATACTTTGGGTGCAATGAAAAGGGACACTACAAAGATAAGTGCCCAAAAGGTAAAAAGGAAATAATCCCTAAATCCAAGTCCATTCAAGTTATATCTAATATGGGTTGTAGGGGTGGAGCCCAAGAAAAGAAAAAGAAGATTAGATGCTTCACTTGTGGAGAGCTAGGACACTATCATACTAAGTGCCCAAGGAGTAAAGAATTCAAGAAGATGGAGCATCTAAGAAGATGGGAGAAAGAGGAAAGGAAGAAACAAAGATCACATCAAGGGAGAACTTCAAGTGTAAGGGAGGTAATTCCTAACCTTAGGGTAAAATGCAATTCAATTTCAAGTTCTTCCTTACATTTTAGAAATAATGAAAATTGTCCATCCATGCATGCTAGAATTAATGAGAAATGTTTAATGGTGCATAATTTTGGATTTAAGTATAATGATAGGAATAGGGATAACAAGGTAGATCATAATTCTAGAAAGAACATGCATCATGATAGACCTACGACTTATGCACCTAAGGATCAAGGTATTAACCCCAAGAAGGGGAGACACATGCCTAGAAAGAATGGTAGGTCTAGAAATGTCCAAGGTGAACATGTGGACACTAAGGTCAAGAAATTAGAAAGGAAAAATCAAGCCTTGAGGGCAAGACTTGATACATTAGAAAAGACCCCTAGAAAGATTCAAAGTTGGATCTAAGGGCCTAGACCTAGTGTTGAGTAGCCTAAAACCTAACTATGATAGATCGGGTTTGGGCTACCAAGCTAAGACCTCCAAGGCCAACAAAGAGAAATGTGCTGGCAAAGCACATAAATATGGCAAGGAGGGTAAGTCCAAGGATGGCAAGTGGATGTCATTCAAAGGAAAAGATAAGGACATAACCAAGGACAATGTGTCTAAGGTTAAGAGAGTCCACGTTGTAGATCAAGAGTCATCGGTGGCACACCGGTGTGGCCTAGTATGGGTTGAGTCACCTAGGGAGGTGGCTAGGACTAAGGGCTCAAGGGGGAGCTCTAGGAGCCTTTGGGGTCCATGGTAAATGGATCTCAAAAGTTTCTCCCTTAGAAAGGAAAGTGAAATGTGCCAAAAAGGGTTAGAAGACTTGGGTAAGTCTTAATCCTAGATTTTGGCACATCAAAAGGTGAATTTTAGGGAGAAAAGGTGAAAATAGGGCTATAATTGACAAAATTGAGGTTTAATAGTGGAATACCATGTAACTCAATAATAAAAATGAGATATGATCAAGGAGAAGAGAATGCATTGAAGAGAAGTGAGAATTAGAACTTCTAGGATGAGTTTATTTGATACACTTTGGAAGAAGTAGAGTTTTGTGCCAATCTTGGGATCCGGAGTACATTTATTTGGAAACATATTTTTCCCAAGTAGATATTGGCTTCACAAATCTCCCCACAAAATTTCATAATTTTTGAAGATTTATGGAATTAATTAGGCATTACTGAAATTGGGGCTGAAAACCTGAAATTCAGGTACCAGTCGACTGCCCCAGGGGCAGTCGACTGGTATGTGGGCTGAAATATGAAAATGGGTATTGGATGATAGAATATGATCCTTGATTATGCTGGTTTAGTTAAGGAGAGCCTCATGGGTTAATGGTGGTTCTACTAAATGAGGCCATATGGAAAATTCAAATAAGTTTTATAAGTTTCTCATGTGTATCTAGGATTTAGAGATAAAAAAGGGGGAAACTGTCGTCATATTAAGGATATGGACAAAGAAATGAATTGAGGACAATTCCATGTGTCGAATTATGATTGGTAGATTTGACAAACACATGGAATTAGAAACGAATTTGAAAGCTGATACTTAATGCAAAATCCTTAAGAAACTTAGATGTGTACCAAAAGTCAAGCACACTTGATATTTCCATGTTATCATATTTTTTCTAGGATACGGTATATCCCAGTAAGTGTGCTTGCAAACTTTAGAATTTTTAGACTTTTGTTGAGTTCTTTTTGACACTTAGGGAAAGATTGCCTCGGGCAATGCTATAAGAGTGTCAAAGGGGGAAGAACTCGGGTGTTGGGTTGTGTATGACTCGACATGGTGTCTAGGAGGTTAAGTTGGGTAGAACTTGACCTGGGAAAAATGAAAATTGAGAGAAGGCATGGGTTAAGGGGGAGGTTGTCTCCTATTTGCCTTAATTTTCATAAGAAAACTTTTGGGTTTTGTGTCAAACTTGGGAATGGTGATAAATACATGGGTAGATGTATTTTTCCCAAGTAGGTATGGGTACCACAGAGTTCTCCACGAAATTTAGGAATTTTTGGAGATTTATGGAATTTCTGGCGCGTTTCTGAAATTCGGCCAGAAAACTGATTATCAGAGTATCAGTCGACTGCCCTGGGGGCAGTCGACTGGTCAGGGCTGACTTGGGTGTTGGCAGCTGACTTGAGATCCAAATGATAAGGAACAAGTGTATGGGGGGTTTAGTACACTATGTTTAGGATCATTGGGGATGTTAAGAACCAATAATTGGGTAATTATTGGGTTCTTTTTGATATATGGCAAAGGGGGAGAGATGCTGGGTTTAAGTGGGAAACCAAACATACCTTTGCTAGAAACCCTATATTTAGGGGGAACTAAGTTTGAGGGGGAGCATGGTTGCTCTATTGATTGCGTAAGGGGAACCTTGGAGAGGTTCTTAAAAAGTCTTTGTAAGTCCAGTGTAAGGGGAGCTTGGGAAAAGCTTTAAAAAACCCGTTTTGGTGAAAATTCCTAACTTGGGAAGTTAGGTGTGTAGAAAATCCTAACTTGGAGGGTTAGGTGTGGGATGCCTTGGGATAGGATCCATTTTGCATTGCATATGCATTTATTTAGCATGGTTTTTGCTATTGACTACTATCTTGCTTTCTCTAACTTAAACGGATTGCCAAACATCAAAAAGGGGGAGATTGTTGGAGCAATCGGCCCTAAGATGGTCCAGTGTGACCATGGGTTTTGATGTTTGTGCAAAGGGTTTAAGTTAGGTTTACCTGTGTATTTGATATGCGTATGTTGAGTGTGCAGGTTGTACAGGTACGCATATGGACTTGACTGGACGGCCTCAGTATGGTGAAGGATGGCATGGAGGCAAGATGGAGGCTTGTGTGCGCATCTGAGGGACCATGGAGTGCAGGTACGATGAGCTGATGGGCGCGGACTTCGAGGCGTACGTGAAGGGTGGCATGGAGACAAGCTGGAGGCTTGCGTGCGCATCCGAGGGACGAGGGCCGAAGATGAAGAGGGCGCGAAGGCAACAGTCGAGGCTGCGGAGGAGGAGTCAGTCGAGTCGTGAGGGTACGAGTGCAGTGTGATTGTACTCGGGAAATCCTAGGGTTTGAGTGCGGAGTGGAATGTACTCAAGAGAGGAAACCTTAGGTGTGTGAGTAGGGCAGTCGACTGCCATTGTGGCAGTCGACTGGGACCACAACACACAGAGAATCGGGTCGACCCAAGGAGGGTCGACCAGTCGACTGACAGTCGACTGGGTCCTGTACCAGTCGACTGGCTCCAGTCGACTGGTCCTGTACCAGTCGACTGGAGGTCGACCGTTGCGAAGGCGGCTGAGGCATTCATTGCATATTTTGTAGCCGTTGAAGCCTACCAGTCGACTGGTAAGTGAGCAGTCGACTGGTGGCGTGATTTTCAGCCCGAGTCTATTTAAAGGGGGACTCGATCGGGCTGGGGTTTTCTTGGTGAATCTTGCTTGGAAAAAGCTTGATAGTAGCCTTGTGTGCTCAGGTGCTTGTAGAGGATTGTGGAGAGGTTTCTCCACCCACAAGGAGCTACACATGATAGCCGGAGAGCATCCGGGGAGCGATCCGCCGAAGGATCAAGGGATCGTCCACCTCACGGACTGTCGTGGAGTAGGAGTTTCATCTCCGAACCACGTAAATCTGGTTGGTTAGCATTGTGTAGTTGTTAGTTTGTTTTTATTTGTATTTCCGTTGCGCAACTAACAACCTAGGTGAAAGAAAGCACCGAAAACGCTATTCACCCCCCTCTAGCGTAGACAAATGACCCCAACAGTTATTACTTTGATGTGCTTCAACTATTTGTCGGCTTTGTTGAAATATCAATGACATTATCTCATTCCACGGATCATAACCTTCGTCAACATCTTCAACATGTACTTTATCTTCACTTGTCTAGTCGAATGTGGTGCTACTTGAAGATTGAGACATATTTGGAGGAAACAAATTCAAAACTAATGAAGAATGACGAGCTGTAGAGCACAATGATCGAAGAATGAAGAGGAAACAAATTCATCAACTACTTGGAAAATGACGAATTGTAGGGCACAATGTGTTTATTTATTTGTTCTTGTCAACGGCTATATTCTAACAACTATATTCAAAATGTCATATTACAACAGCTATATTCCAATAGTTAGTTTGCAACGGTGATATTAATTGATCAGAAATTATAAATGAATTTTTAAAAGTAAAATAATAGAAAATTATATTAATTTAAAAAGACAACGTTCGAAAATTACATTAATTGAAAAAGTACAATAAATGAAAATTATATATTCCATCTCTTCTTAATCTCTTGACATATATGTTGATGGATGATAAATTGCTCATGTGTCATTTGCAAAGTGTTCTTCGAAAGGATTGCATATTCCTTTAATTGAACTTTGGCTAAGGCAGCTTTTGTTTTCATTTCATTAGCTTTTGCTTTCATCTCATCAACTTCGAGTTATTTTTGTTTCATTCCAACTTCAATTATTTTTATGCTTGTATACTCAGTAAATTTTGCAAACATATTATCCAAAATTTATTATCATACCTTCAATGTATGATTTCGTTTTGTCTTTTCCTTTTCTTTTTGCTGACTTCTAATCAATTAGGCGAGTTTCTTTTTCGTTTAGGTCTATATATAGACTAGCATCTGGGTTAGATGAGGTGTTGCTTGCTCCTGACTCCGAGGTTCTTGCCTTCTTCGTGTTAACAAGGTGATCAACTAACTATGGAATAACATTGGACTATTTTTTCGATCCTCCACACATGCTTGAGATTAAATGCAATGTCATTATTTTCCTCACGATATTTTTCATACGCAAATTGTAATATATCCTTATCACTGTGGCCGCTACGATACGTACTATAAATGCTATTGTAATTTGCATTGAAGTGATATACCTTTTTTGTATGGTATTGTGCCAGTGTGTGTGTATCATACTTGCATTTCTGTTGGGTGTACCTTGAGGACAATTCTCATTGTAGTATCTAGCAACACGACCCTAAAAAGCATCCATCTTCTGATCATTGTCGATGATTGGATCATCACTGATAGTGACAAACGATCTGGCTAAAATTTTGTCTTCAGATTTACTCTATGTTAATTGTTTCCTTCCACCCGCAGTGCTAGAATTCACCTTCTCTAAATTAACAATTCAATTGGAGATTCACGGTTGGACACTTGAGTCTCTGGAATAAAAGTCGGAGTAAATGGATCACTTTCCGTCGGAGATGTAAAAGGTATGTCGGTTGCAAATGGATTGAATGGATAATCTTGTGGATATGGATTATATGAATAATTTGGTGGATATGGACTATATTGGTTATTTAGTGGGTATGGATTATGTGGATAATTTGGTGGATATGGAAAATATGAATAATTTGGTAGAGTTTGAGAATTTTGGGAATAAGTTTTTTCACAAAAAAATTCTAAAAAAATTACAATTATTTTCATCCATTTCGGAAGAAAATAATAGAGAGGAGATTTTTAGAGGGAGAGAGGGAGATGTTTGAAGATTAGAATGAGAGTGATTGGGAGGGAGGTATTTGAAGATTGAAATGAGAGCTGTAAGGTGATGAGTATTTATATATGATTTTTTTTATTAAAATAGTCGTTTATGGTTGTTTCATGATCGTTGTGGGTGTTTACTAGCCGTTTAGATGACTGTTGTCGATTTTCAATCGATTACGACTGCCCCAATCGATTAAAGACATCCTCAATCGCAACTCCAAATTGATTAGGGACATATTAGGGGTGCTCCAATCGATTGGGAACACCCCTAATCGATTATCCAATCAATTACGATTAGGACAGTCCCAATCGATTGGGGATGTCATGTCAGCTTTATTTTTTTATCGGTGAACGCGTTCAAATATCTAAACACGTTCATCATGTCAACGCTTTAACGTACTCGTCGTAATGATTTTAACATGAGCAATACATTAATCGAGCATTATAACGTTCGATTAATACATCGGTACATGTGCTTTTAGCATTAACCCTATTCATTTCATTTGTATTTTATATTATTAAATGAATACAAAACACCTAATTAATTTACATCTATAAAACAATATTGATCCAACCCCACTTAAAATATAATTAGCAAATAATGAAAATAAAAATGGCTCTACTCTTGGTGATTATATAAATGTATAAAAACGATTGATCTATTTACCAAGTGAAATTAAATATAATAATTTTAAAACAATTAATTTAATATAAAAATATTTATAAAATGTATATTATTATATATAATTTAATATTGACACAAGAAATGATTTATTTATAAAAAAAGTACATTCGCTCTTTTTACAACTCTCTAAAACCGGTCCTACGAATATATAAGGAGACTAATTCAAATACACAGGCATTAGATATAAAATGAAGCAAAATCAAATTATCATTTTTTAAGAATCGATCCCTAACTATTATATAACGTACGCTAATCGCCTACACTCCTGGGAGCATAAGCTATTTATAAAGTGATCAATATGATACAACTGGTTTGTCGCCTCTACTGTAATTATATGCACCCTGATATGAAACTGAAGCATGAAGAGTATGGAATCAATAAATCTTCGGTCTATCAAATAAATCATTATCAAAGGCCTTCTCTCAATTGTGCAAATGAGTGGAAGGCTTTGTTCATAGGAAATTGATTTATCCGTACAAAAAAATTTAAAATTTTATTTTATTTGTATTATTTCAATAATATTATAAAAATCCATTAAGAGGCATTTTCCTTTGTTTGGTGCTTATGAAGGAAATCCATTGTTGAGATAGAATCAATGCAATTTAACCTGACCAAACATACCCAATTGAATTGAACAGAAGATTTGGTTCACTCGGACCAATTGAGTCATGCGGACCAACTGAATCACTTGGACAAATAGATCTATCCAAATAGACCACATCGCCCAAATCAATAACCGAACTACCGGTCCGCCAATTTAACCAGACCAATCTGGTCGATCAACTAGACCGGTCCAAGTGACAAAATCAGCCTCCTCAAAAAGACAAGCACTCGGTTGTACCTGATCAAGCGGGGTCACTCGAGCATTATGAGTCCCCACTGCTTGGATTCTTCCCTGCACAGTCCTCTGCTCAAGTAGTCAGCCATGGCTTCTGAAACCTGCAAAATGAGCTCTTCATTGTTCATTCTTTCTAGCATTGCAAGGTTATAGTATTGGTGGATGATCATGCTCTACTTAAAAAACAAACGTATTTGATTGGTCAAAACAAAGCAAGATTCCAAAAGATGTTGGAGATGAGAGACCCTGGTTCAGCAAACAGTAGAAAGCCAAGAAAAAAAATTGAAAAAAGATTTGCATAAACTCGAAAGCTGGAGAAAGATGAAGGAACACTGACCCAAGAAGAGGTTGTCATGGATTTCTCTTCATTGAACCTGTTGATCTTAGCTTTAGAATTAATCGAATAGTGAGAAGCAGAGGGAGAAGTTGCATGCTTACCTGTGCATCCTGAGTAATGAGAAGTGACTCAAGCGGTAACTGATTGCATTCATGTAGCACAAGACTAATACCATGCTGTGGTTTCTAAATTACAGCTGCTATTTGCTGCAGAGTGACTCAAATCTGGTCAAACTGAATGAAAATGAGTTAGCAATATGATCCAGTCAATAAGGTCTAAACCTACTAATGCGCAAATGTTAGATGACGATGACCAATAATGATGTTTTTTGTGGATACTAAACAAACAACACAACCACATCAATTGCCCATACCCAGATGAAAAAAGTTTAGGCATTAGCCCTTGATAATTAGGGCATAACTAAGCCAAAAAAATATCATGATGACAAATCTTACGCACATTTCTTTTAATGTTAACCCGTCACCATGTAACAATCATAATATCCATGTAGTCAACACACAGTTGGGACTTTTGTTCTTCTGCGGAGGTATAAGAGAAATGTTCTAACAATCTGACAAGTTGGTACATTTACCTTGCAAGGGATGAGATATTAAGGGGGCGCTTGGTATATATTCGTCAATAAGAATGGTAATGAGTTTTGATTGAGGGGTTTATGGGTTTAGTGATAACCTAGTGGGGGTTAGGTTATAATTCATCTAACACGTGTAGCATAATTCATCTAATTCTCAAAGTCCAAAATGGGCATGCCATCATGCTGAAACAAATCACCAATCATGTTTCTCGAAGGATGAGGATAGGCAGAAATGAGAATAGTGTCAACCCTCAGGTAATTAATACCAAACTCTCCACACAGAACAATGGTATCCGATGTACTTCCTTTGACTTAACTTAAGAAGCCATGAAGTAAACACAATTGATTGTTCACAGATTCATAAGAAAGATATATCATATAATAACATGGCAAACCTTCTAATAAGGGGCTCTGGATTGTAAGGAAATAAATCCTTTCGCTGAAGATCTTCGACAGTTTTCTTTAAGTTAAGCAAACAAACTTTAGCATTTTCAAAATTTGGTTGCAATATGCTCTTATCTGCATCACTAACAGCGAAAAGCTTTGATGACATTTGCCCTTTAGTTGTTGAACTTGAAGGTGCTGATTCTAATTTATCATTCATTATCTTTCTTCTCTTGTGCCTAAGCTGACTCTTTTCACCTTCAAATGTTGATAAATCCACAAAAGTTTGCCAGAATGTGCAAATCACTCGTAGACACCTGGCGCCATGATTTGTAATTAATCATTTTGATCTAAAAAATTAGTTTAAATTTAGGCAGATTACTCAACAAGCAGCAATAGTGGTTGATATTTACTTATGAACGTATGCTTCATTATTTGTAGTTTTGTACAGATTTTATTTAGCTCAAAGCAGATTCCTTAACAAACTAAAGAGAGTGTAGCAGAATTTCTGAAACAAAGAGAAGTCTTGAGTAGTACTGCTCTCCTGACAACTCCGATGTGGTTGTTGAGGCAACTGGCCGGCGGCCATGTGGTTCAGGTCATGCTTTCAATTCTTCAATCATGCAGGTAAAAATGGTACATGCATTTGCCAAAAAAGGGTTAAAAGATCTCGGTTGCCTACTCCTAATGTGGTGCTCCGACCTACCACTATAATGGAGAGCAGAACTCAGGCTAATCTTTGTATACTGAGTTTTGTTAGTGTTTCAAACTCACAACACAGGCAAATGGAAGCCATCTCATTGCCAAGGTATTCCATCTTCGAATATAGAAATCTAATACGGTTAAGGTAAAACAGAGCAAATATCAGCATCTCAAAAAATAACTAAATCAAACTAAATCAGCACTTAAAATCACCAAGTGTACTCCATAACGTGAATATGGTGTGAATAAATTAAAGCCCTATATGTAAACTAAATAAGGACTATTAAATAGAAGAAAATCGAAGTCTCACTGCTCAACTCAAAGAAGTCAGAGATCATCCTCCAAAAGGTTTTCATTCGTGTATATTATTAAATACGGATATATGACTCTATAATTGGTAAAATTAATTGTCAAAAGACAACATTCAAGAAAGCAAACAATTTTTAGAAGTTCATTACAAAGAAAATTTGCAACTTCATTATGTGCTGATTCACTAATTGAAATAGAGCTTAGTAAGGTCCATCATAGTCAGCATTATGAACCACATAAACTCAATCCAATTACGTAAGCGATCATGAAAAAATAACAGCAATTAAAACTAGATAAATATTCAAAGCATTATGAGCCACTTCCATTGTAGTTATCTCTCAATTTCTTACTGGGCCCACTTTATGTACACAAATTTTAACCAAATATGTTAGAGGAAAATAAGTGAAGTTTAAGAATCAGAAAGCAACCAATTCTTTAATTTCTAGAAGTTGAATGAATATTAGTTTCCCATCATTGTATCAACTATTTAATCCTATGAATTGACATTTTCATTGTTAAGACTTCTAAACTTCTCGTTTATGAAAACAAACAATATTCAAGTGAAAAAATAGCACAGAAGAGGCAGTTTTCCTTCACACAACAGAAAGCAGAATAATTACCAAAGTATTTGTACCTTAAAAGATACTGCAGAAAACGAATTCCTGTATCTTTCGAAATTAGATAGTCAACAAGCACCAGATGATCATAATGTAACTGCCATCAAAAGAAAAAGAGAAACATCATCTAGATGTTTGTCAAGGTGCTGGCTATAGCCAAAACAGAGGTATGATAAACATACTCTGGGAATTTATATCAGCAATAGTCATTTAAAATTGGGATTGTTTACTTATTAGATGACTTTCTCCATGCCGTTGGTTATGTTATACCAATATAGAGTATGGTTATGTTATACCAATCTAGAGTAAGATGTTCACTGAAGGAAACAAGTGTAAGTAGAACGGGACCTAATATCATCATAGATAGATTTCCGTAGTGAGATAAGGCAGGTGTTGGTCTGGACTTATGGAAGAATATATTTGCATATTTCTTATATTCTTGCAATAAAGCCCAAGATGGTTTTCATATTCTTATGTACAATAGAGCCAAAGATGGTTATTAGCATATCCATTGATTGATGGTGCAACCTCTTTTCTGTTTGTTTGCCTTGCAGAAGATTTACAGAACTCTTTATCAAGGTTCTAAAATCCGCTAAGCGCTAGTTGAGCGTCAACGCTTAGCGCCTAGGCAGGGATTAGGCGCCACTAGGCGATTTTCACGATATCAACATAAATTACATAATAAATCACATTTTATAACTCCAACACAATAACATCAAATTTAAAATTAGTTCAAAATTACGCAACTAATAAAACATCACAAATTTATTTTGCTTCTTTTTAACTCTCTGATTTCTCCAAAATGTGGGCTTCATTCTCTCTGATTTCTCCAAAATGTGGGCTTCATTCTCTCTGATTTCTCCAGCTCAAGTTACTCAGTCCACAAACATAAAGTTTGGTGCTAGCCGCTAAGACAAGCCAACAAATCAATTTTCTTGTTGGACCAAAGTTTAGGGCTTATAAAACTTAAGCCCAATACAAAAAGGTTACATTTCAGTTTTTTTTAATTGGACTTTAAATTTAAAAGCTCAAACTAACAAAAATCATGAAAACCATATACTATTTTTGCGAAGCCTAGACGATTCAATCGATTAGTTGGCACCTAGGGCTTGGGGTGTAAACGAGCCAAGCCGCTCGTGAACTATTTGGGTCTCAGTTCGAAAAATAATTCGTTTGAGTGCGTTCGATTAAGTTAACGAGCCGAGCTCAAGCTCGATTTCAAGCTCAAAAACATTATCGAGCCGAGCTCGAGCTTAACAGTATTTGGTTCGTGAGCACGCAAACATGTTTGTTTAGAGGCTCATGAACGTGTTTGTTAAGAGGCTCGCGAACATGTTCGTTAGGAGACTCATTTATCTTATTATATATACATATATAATTAAATATCACATAAATAATAAATAAAATAATATATTATTAATTATTATAATTATTTATTTTAAACGAGCTCGAATTAAGTTCGTTTAATTTTTAAACGAGCTTTTTTCGAGCCGAACTCGAGCAGAGCTCGAGCTATTTAATTTTATTACGAGCCGAACTCAAGCTTAAGAACTAAAGTTCGAATCGAACTTGAGCCTGAGCTCTCGCCTAAAAATAACGAACCGAGCCCGAACTCTCGAGCCTAAAAATAACAAACCGAGCTCGAACTTGAGCCTCTTACTGTTCGGCTCAGTTCGGTTCGATTACACCCCTACCTAGGGCCACCTAATCCCACCTAGGCTGGCCAATTAGCATGTTTTCAGTGTGGTTGGCTGACGCCTAGAGCCTAGGCGGCTGCCTAGGCCGATTTTTAGAATGCTGCTCTTTATCAGACACAGTAATATTAGGATTTAGCTATGTGTGAGTCATCATTGCACTGCATTTCAAGAGTAACTAATATGACAAAATAGTCAACTCTTAAACATTTATTATATGTACGTGTAGTCAGTAAATTTGGAATTGTAGCCAAGCATCTCCCATGAATTTTGGATTTGGAATTATAGACAATCATCCCCCATGAGTTTTGCAACCGATTCATAACTACATAGTTTATTGGGCCCTTCACTAACCAGGGCTACAATTCTAAAAATTACAAATGCCAGAATAGGAAAAAATATCGACAACAACATACATGTACTCTTATTATTGAGGTATATGTTGAATTATTAAATTCAAACTGAAATTGTTTATTTATATAGAGCTTCATATCTTAGTTAATGATGAACAAGGATCCCTAAATTTAGGGTTTCCTAGAGCTTCATATCTTGTTTAGACACACAGCTTGTTATTGTTATTGTTGTTGTTGTTGTTGTTCATATTACTGTCTTTAGGGTTTCCTGATTGAGAAGAAATCTCCACCTTTTAGCAAGTGATAGTTAGGATACTGTTTTTCCGTTATTGTCTTTATGAATACATTTGAGAAGAATCATTAGTTGCCTCAAGAGAATCTAGCCTAATCCTGTGTTTTCTCCATTACACTACATCCTGTCCATATTCTCTAGTAAGATTTAACACTATTTATGCTCAATATAAGAAATTGTTAATGGAAATAGTTCATTTGCTAATTTGATGAATCTCAATCATCAATGGAGGAAATATACATTTAGATAAATTTCCTGCAAGAATAATAAAACAAGTAAATATGGTTTTTTACTTCATCTGTTCGGTTTAAATTTTGGAATCAGGAATGCATCTTGGCAATGCAATTTACACATCTGTTTAACTCATAATACATGCATACTTTATCACTCAAGAAAAATTAATAAGAAATCAAATATATAATGCTTTTAGGCTTTTAGCATTTTGTCAACTTACCAGCAAAAGAAACACATGGAAAAGGTAAATAGGGTTAAAGATGCTGGAAATGACAAAAATAGCGCTCTTCTTCTCCTCCTCAAAATGCATTTCCTCTCCACTACTGCAGCTGCCACTTTATGAAAAAAAAGAGGGCAAATTAGATATGTCTTCACCTATGGAATAATCAATTATTACCATAATGTTTTGCAGCTCACATCTGTAAGTTAATGACTGGAGCATCCAAAAGTTGCAACAAGATATCAAATAGCATGTCATCCTGCAGTACAGTTTATAAGATGAAAAATATTAAACTAGGAATCTCATTAGATAAGGAAGACAAAGATTAGATGCCCAAGTTTACACAGACACAGAAATCAAAAGCCATATATGAGCCATCTGGAATTCTGGATACTGTGTGAACTTTAGCAATGACTATTTTGTCTGAGACCACAATATTCTTTACATGGTGAATATAAAGACCAAAAGAACAAATTGATTTGTGAATATCTGGATGCAAAGTTGGAAAAGCAAGTAAATCTAATGCCATCCTATATTTGTTGCTGAAAACAGGAATGTTATCCTCAGGAACTTGAAGAGTCTTAGTAGTAACAGATGAAACTTCCAAAGTTAGCTCAGAACTAAGTCTGCGACCAGTATAAAGGTCAGTCAAACCCAGCCACCCTATCTATTGCCTTCCAATTATTAGAGCAGCTTCTGATAAGGTCACATAATCCAGAAAATAGGCACCTTAAAGCTCAAACCAAGTGTTACCATTAATCAATGAAAGATTCAGTAACACATTTGAGAAGACAATAAAGAGTAAACCAATCTTCCATGTCTATGGCTTCAAAGAAAGAAGTCAATGGGAAAAAGCAAGAAATTTAACAAGTATACCTCCTCCAAATAAAGTTGTAAGAAGAATGCAGCAAAAGTGCAACATGATTCCCTGAAACTTTCATAGTCCACAATATTTTCCAGTGGAAATAATCTTTGAAGCCACTCAAAAAGTTGCATTAAGCCCATGGAGGTGCCAAGTTTGCCACAGACTTTCAATGAGGAAGTGACACAAGAAGATTGGGCTTCACAATGAAATTGGTAGCCAGATTCCTTGTCAAAGTGGACCAATCTGAAGCAACAATAGAGAAAGAGAAAAATTATCTGTCTCCACAAGTGTTTGGTGCATAAGTTTTGCAACTTGTCCCCATCATCAGAATTAGCCAAAAATGGAGATTCTTTTACAACAGTTGCAGGACCAACAGAACAATCGGATATAGGCATGTATAGGAGATCTTGAAAATTGTGTTTAAGCAACTCTAGCCACAAAACAAGGTGAGAAACATTGTCCTGCACATGAGACCTAAGTCTAGCCATCAACATCTGTATAAAGCATAGAAACACAATAAAAAACATGTAGTTTTAAAATTGCTTAGTGATTGACAGACTGAACTCAATGCTGAGTAAGTTACAGGTCACTAGGTCAGTAGAAGTTAAATTCTTTACAACTTATCACTTGGAAAATAATAACCATCAAAGTTCAAAAAACTAATTGAAGGTATACCAGTAACTTGTGTTTCAAGTATCTGGAGAGGCTTGTCTTGCATCTAAGGTGATCAAAGAAACCAGGCAGAAGCTTAATCACTAGCTCTGCAAACTCAGTATATATGGCATGGCCTCCAGCGGAAACACCCTCAGCATCTATAAGATCCCTTTGCTCACACAAGGAACAGAGAAGTTGAAGAATTATCCCTGAAAGCATATTTGTGGACTCTGGCAGAAAGTTTTTACAACCTAGCAATCCGTCTTCTCCAGAACTAATATGTCTAGAATGAATTTCATTCAACCAACTCCATGGCATCTTCAGGAGTGATGATAAAGCAATATATGTATATGCTCCTTCGAGATTATTTATATCACTTTTTGAAGATTTTAGAATGTTGCGGAAGATTTGGAAGAGGCCTTCCACCATATACAAGTTAATTTCAAAGACTTTTAAGTGCAAAAGTTCAACAAAGGTTGAAATATCAAAAACTGAATTTTCCCACTCAGATTTCGTAAAGGACTGCAACCAGCTTTCATTTGGGATATGAATAGATCTAGTTGACATAGATGAGCTTGAAATGATACTTGACATTGCTAGCCCATGGCTGATCCATAGCAAGCGCACGAACCTGATCCATTTGGTCCTCTGTTTAACAAAAATAATGAATGAACACAAACTATAGTGTGATTACAATTCTCTAGCATACTGAGGAAACTCTTGAGATGTTCAAAGAACGTACACACACAGCTAGAAGATTTGACATGTCTACAAAAAGTTTCCCCACTAGATGCCTAACAAATCCACTTTCAAGACCCAAGAAAGGAACCTGTATCAGAGAGAGAGTTTTAGTTGCATTAACTATGAGGGTTTGATATATGACATCAAAAAACAATAATGTCGAGATACCAGACAAAGGAATTTGGACATAAAAACAGGATCAAAATTGTGACACTGTTGTGTAGGATCTAATTTGTACACTATAGGGGGGTTGAATAGCATTTGCAATTTTTTCGATTTTCTTGCTTTTCTATCAAAGTGTTCATAACGCAGAAGACTAATAAATAAATAGAAAGATAAAGAACACCAAGATTTACTTGGTTCACATCGCTTAGGATGCTATGTCAAAGACTATGCACTCAACAATGAGTCCGCTAGTGTTTTTCTCCTTTCCAGAGATGGAGAAACCTCTTACAGAGTTTGACAAAACACAATCACAAATATAAAAATAAATAATTAAAAGTACAAACGATTAAATAAAGCAAACTTGTGCAGATCCGGCAGCAAGCCCGAATGCCGCAACACTCCTCTGGTGCTTCCCGGATTACACAAGCAAGACTTTGAGCACTTTTTACAACGAGAATGAAGAGCTTTGATTACAGGTGATAAGGGAAGCAACTGCCTCAACTCCCTTTTATAGAGCTCGATCAACACTCTTTCGGTCACCTGAAAGCTCTTCCAATACTTGGATGCTAACTCAATCCTCTTTGATTGCAAATAAAAACTTTTACGATCGCTTGGAACCCTTCTGGTTGCTTGAATCTTAGTCAGCAATCATCCGAAGACTGATTCGCTCGAACCCAATAACGTCAACTTCCGATCGACCAAACCCTTCCGATTGACCGGACTTTTCAGTCTATAGGACTACAATTCTGCTTGATCATCGCTCGAATAAGTTCCCAACTAGTCTAGCTTCCGGACACACTTCGGTCGTCCAGTTGCGGTTTGCTACAAAGCAAACATGCAAAACCTAGTGTTTGGTCTACCAAACCTACTAGGTTTATTTTGCCAAGTGTTCGGCTCTCATCTGACCCACCAGGGCTTCTATTGCCAAGTGTTTAGCTCTCAACTGATCCTCTTGGACTTCACCTAGTTCCTATCTAGATTTGTCTAGTTCCCAACTAGGTCTACCACTGCCTAGTTCCCAACTAAATCTTTTCATGCTTGATTCCCAACTAGATCTTTTCATTATCTAGTTCCCAACCAGGTATTTCTCTTGCCTAGTCCCACTAGGACTTTCACTATCTAGTTCCTAACTAGGACTTGTATTGCCTAGTCCCACTAGGACTTTCACCAACTGCCCAGTATTTGGACTTCTTACTCACTTTCAAACATTAAGCCAACCTTGATCAAGTTACCATTAAACATATTATTCAAACCAAACCATCAAAACCCTAGAGGCCAATTGCACCAAGATGTTGAACATTTGTCATTAAAAAATTGCAATATCGATCTTCCTAAGAAGTACGCAATAACTATGATACCATTGTAGAAATGATATCCATGAAGCAATTGCTTCCAACTTCAGTCTGTTGCTTGACATATATACAACATGTGGCATGGAAGTGACAATCATCATCTTTTTCCTGCAACAGAAAAAATAAAAGAGGACTGAATTTGGATATACAATCTAAGCAAGGTTGTTACTTTTATGGCAAAAGTCTGTTAAACATTTACTCGATAAGAGAAAACAAGGTATCTCAATTTCACCAATCCAATTTACTTCTCAAAATCAAAATGATCGAGTAGTCAACAATTTTATAGAAAGAAAGGGATAAAGTCCACCAGGGTTAAGAAGATGAGATTCAAAAAAAAAAAAAAAATCCAAGCAAAATTTTTTAAGGTGGTTAATAACAGAACTTTGTTGCCACTTTAAATGGTCTAGTAGTTATATTAGTTTGCTTAGGGAAAAACATGTATTGGCTTGCCTAAGGCTAGATTCAATGAGATTGTTTTTTCTTCTCTACCATTTGCTCTTATTTTCTTTCCATTATTTTGATCCGCTATTAGTTTCAGAATTATTCTACGTTGATCTAATAGGACATCCAAGTGGCTCAGTCAAGAAACCAATTGCTTCCACAATTGAGTGACACCACGAACATTGATTTTTTTTCTCTATTCTTTTATTTTGAGCACAAGGTGTATGCCATTGACCTTAGCTATATACATAACAGCTAACCAATAACTAGAGTGCTAAACTATCCACTGAGATTACGAGAGCGGAAAGTAGCAATACGAAACAAAAAAAAAGCATTCAAATGGAAGTGCAGTATTACCGGATTTCCTTCCAATTCGAATTCGTCATTCCATCGCTGGATTGCCTTGCGAACCTAAAAAGTTCGACCAAACGTCAATCGAGTGATTGTTAGAGATTGAATTCATCCTAGAAAAAATAAATGAAGAATGGGACAGTTACGCGAGAAAGAGAGAGCAGGAGATCCTTCTCGGACTCCTTGGTCAGCGAGAAGGGCTTTGTCTCCTGCGCAGAAAGTGTGTCGAAGGTTAGATCAAGAGCGTGAAGAGATGAAGAAGAGGATGTTGAACAGAACGGGAGATCGGAGTGCAAACTAGGAAGGGGCGTAGAGAGACGCGGATGAGATCGCAGAGACGAGGGACGACGCCGACCATCGCCGGCTCTCCTCACCTCGAATCCGAGCAAGACAGGACTTGTTTATCTGCCAGAGTTGAGAAAACGAACCCGAACGCTCCGACAAGCACTTTCTCGACTATTTATTTTGCCCCCTTGTAGTTTAAAATATTATATTTTACCCATTATAGTTTATAAAATAAAAATAGATCTCTGTCTTTAATGCCACGTTCTCTTATGGCATAGTCATTCTATATGAGTTTTTTTTATAATTGATTAATCTCTAATATTTTACTTTAATATCATATAAAAATATAAAAAGTTATCATTTTCTTCCTAACTAAAAAATCTCTCGATAATTATTTTATAAACTCTACGTTATTTATTTTTTATATATCATTAATTATTATTTAACCTGTAGTATTAATTTCGAGATAAAATTAAAAATTTCAGTACTATTCTTAAACGGTAAACAACAAATCTTGCATCCATATTGTTAAAAAAAAATAAAAAATCTTCCACCTTTTCATTTCATATTTTTTTTTAAAATTCTCTTATTAGAGATGCCCTTGGTATGTTGATCCTGTGATACGAGGGTAATTTCGGCAATTCATTAGAGTTAATTTTTTAAAATACCTTTAAAAATTCATTAAAATAAAATGCCTCCTCTCTAATTGATTCATTGATATTTTAGAAAAGTAAAATAGGTATTTTTAATCATGGATTTTGATATTAAAATATAAACGTTAAAGGGTGTTTTGGCATTGATGAATATGTTTAGGTGTCATAAAATATTGGTGTGATAATGCATTTAAGTGATAGAATCTAATCATATTATTTTGATACATTAAGCAAAAGTTTAAGCTATGAGCCTCTAATAGCATAAAAGTTGTTCGAACCGACTAATTTGAAAGACATATTTCATCTTATAAAAATTTTTCATCGACTATAAAATTAAAAAGTGTTCATGTCATACACTCAGTATCGTTCGTAGTGATGATTTTGTTTGTCATCGAAGTACCTCAACTGCTCCTATGAAAATTTTCAACCGACTATCAAAATAATTAAGAAGTGATTGTGGATACTCATCCAAGCGGCTAACTTTCTTAGGTTTGTTGTCCCACCGAAAAAAATTTCTTACAATACACTACAATTAATTCAAACCTTAGATGTTTAATTAATCGCTTAGAGAGTCTAATCATTGTGTCGTAGTCTTAGGCAGTGGTGACTCCAATAAAGGACAGGGAGCCCTAAATATTTTGATATAGTAACCTTATGTTTTAAAAAATGTACACATAAATAATGATTAATAAAATATCCTGCAAAAACCCTCTATTAATTGCAAATCTAATGCTCGAATCTAAAGAAATTATTTTTCTTTGGAGATGTTCTTTGTTAGTAGTCTTCGTCAATTAAAATTTTCTCTGTTCCAAATTCCTTGATAAACGATTATATTATTTAAAAAATGTTTTTTCTCTCTTCCAAATTCCTTGATAAACGATTATATTATTTAAAAATATTATTTAAATTTTGTTATTGTTGTATTATTTAAATCAAGTCAAATTAAGATAAAATATATCCATATTTTAATGGATATGCTTTGAATAAATGAATGGCTAAGGTTAATTTAGATGCATAATTTTAGGGATGGATTAGTTTTCCTATACTATATAAAGGCATGTATAGCCTATGCTTGTAATCAAGTTTTTCATTGTGCAATAAGCATTACATTAATTCTCCACTATTTTATTTTTTGTTTCTTCTCATCTAAGTTGTTGCTATCGAGTGTTCCCTTTTGTCTCTTCCTTATTTAAGTGCTATCAAACTGGTATCAGAGCCGATAACCTTCTACCTTATTTTTTTCGTAAATATGGCAAACAATTTTAATGTTGTATGGTCAGGTCCCAAATTAGATGGGAAGCTCGATTATAATTATTGGCAGATAATGATGTCTACACATTTGAAAGCTCAAATTCTTTGGAGTTCAATTGATCCAGGTCTTTTAGAAGGAGCTGATGCAAACTCTCAACGTCGAGATCAACTTGCGTTGGGACAAATTCATCAAGAAGTAGATTATTCAATTTTTGGCATAATAGCAAATGCCAAGACGGCAAAGGAGGCGTGGGACATCTTGAAAGTCATACAAAGGAGTTGATCGAGCATAAAAATCAAAGTTGCAATCGCTACGAAGGTTATACGATCGATGTGAGATGACCTCTACAAAAATAGTTGAGCAATATTTTTCACGTCTTACTGATCTTGTCAATAAAATGAGATTATATGGAGATAAAATTGGAGATGATGTTGTAGTTGAAAAGATTCTTCGAACCATACCATTGAAGTATGATCATGTGGTGGCCTCAATTCAAGAATCACATGATACTGAACTACTGACAATTGCAGAATTAAAATGTATGATAGAAAGTCATATTGACAGGATCGAAGCAAAGACGGAAACACCAACAAATGAAGAAACTTTAAAGAGTCAAGTTAATCTTAACACGACTAACTCTAGTCAAAGAGGAGGAGGATTCAATATAGGTCATGGAAGAGGAAGAGGATACAGAGGAAGAGGACGAGGTAATTACTCAAATCAAGGAAGAGGTGGAGACAATGTCAAGCAAGATAAGTTTTTGGCTCATTGCTATAATTGTGGAAAATATGGGCACAAAATTGTAAATTGTAGATACAAGAAATTCAACAACCGTGGCAACCAGGCAAACATTGTTGAAAATTATGGTGAGAATTCTAATGAATCTGAAACTTTACTTTTGGCTAGTAATAGTTTACCTGCAGATGAGAACGTATGGTTTTTGGATACTGGATGTAGTAACCATATGTGTGGAAGAAAAGAGTTATTCTCGGAGTTAGATGAATCAATTCAGTCAGAGGTTACTTTTGAAAATAATATAAAAGTACCAATTATGGGAAAATGTAATATTTATATCCAGTTAAAAGATGGTTCTCAAAATTTTATATCTGATGTCTTTTATGTTCTTGAACTTCACCAAAACTTATTAAGTATGGGACAATTATCAGAAAAGGGTTATAAAATATGCATTATTCAGGGGTATTGTACCATAACAGATGGAAAAGGAAAGTTGATAGCAAAGGTAAAGATGTCTCAAAATCGATTATTTTCTTTGAAAATTCAACATAAATTCCTTTCTTGCTTTAATTCTGAGATTTTGGACGATAATTGGTTGTGGCATATGCGGTTTGAGCACTTTCATTTTTTTGGGTTTCAAGAAAGAAGCTTGTTTTTGAGTTGCCTGATATTATGAAGCCTAATCATGTTTGCGAAATTTGTTTAATTGGCAAGAAGCATAAAGAACCTTTTCCTGTAGGAAAGTCATGGAGAGCCACAAGACAGTTAGAACTTGTTCATTCAGATTTGTGCACAGTGGAAGTTCCATCACTTGGAGGTAATAAGTATTTTATTACGTTTATTGATGATTTGAGTCGAAAAACTTGGGTTTATCTTCTACATCAAAAGTCAGACGCATGTGATATTTTCAAGCAATTTAAGTCATTTGTTGAAAAACAAAGTGGATTTGAAATCAAAATCTTAAGAACTGATAGAGGTACAAAGTATATTGTCTGTGATGATTTTTTAAAGAAGCATGGCATTCAACATCAAATGACAGCTAGATACACTCCACAACAAAATGGGTTGGCTGAAAGAAAAAATAGAACTGTTATGGACATGGTAAGATGTATGTTGAAAGAAAAAAAATCTACCTAAGCATTTCTGGGAAGAAGCTGTATCTTGTGCTATTTATGTGTTGAATAGATGTCCAACAAGAAGTGTTCGAGATAAGACACCTGAGGAAGCTTGGAGTGGAAGAAAACCGACTGTCAAGCATCTCTAGATCTTTGATTGTTTGGCATATGCATATGTACCAGATATGTTGAGAAAGAAACTTGATGACAAAGGTGAGAAGTGTATTTTGTTGGGGTTGCAAGGTTGCAAACATAGTCCCACATCGAAAACACATGGGAAAGATCATAGGCTTATAAGGGAAAAAGATATCTCCATTGGCATGAGGCCTTTTGGGAGAGCTCAAGAGCAAAACCATGAGGGCTTAAGCCTAAAGTGGACAATATCATGCCATTGTGGAGATATCTTAATTCTTTTGGTCCTTACAATTGGTATCAGAGCAGGTTGCTCTTCACCGGACTAACCGCCGGAAGAAGCACGAGCTAGAGTCATGATCCAGATCTAACCATGTGGGTTAAGCCTTGAATAAAGGATGTGTGGGATCCCGTGTCTTGATCAAGAGGACCAGACACCAGGCAGAGAAGTCCTAGTTGCGGCTAGGCGGTGAAATCCTAGTAGGTCGGGTGGACCGAGGGGCAGAGAAGTCCTAGTTGCGGCTAGGCGGTGAAGTCCTAGTAGGTTGGATGGACCGAGCTAGGGGCAGAAAGTCCTGGTGGGTTGAGGATCAGACATCAAACGGAAAGGGTTCCCGCTTGAGGGGGGGTTTGTGGTCCTTTGTTTGAGGGGGGATTGTTGGGGTTGCAAGGTTGCAAACATAGTCCCACATCGAAAACACATGGGAAAGATCATAGGCTTATAAGGGAAAAAGATATCTCCATTGGCATGAGGCCTTTTGGGAGAGCCCAAGAGCAAAACCATGAGAGATTAGGCCTAAAGTGGACAATATCATGCCATTGTGGAGATATCTTAATTCTTTTGGTCCTTACATATTTTTATTGGTTACAGTGATACATCAAAGGCTTATAAGTTATATAATCCTGAAACTAAGAAAGTTATTATAAGTCGTGATGTGATTTTTGATGAACATGGTAGTTGGAGTTGGTCTACTGGAAAAGAAAAATCAATTGTTATTCCTGATATTTCCAATGATTTTTTGGATGAGCAGCCTACTCAAGATAATGTTCAAGTTTCTGTACAATCTGAAGCACCAACAAGGAGATCACAACGCGAGCATCAATTACCAGCTCGCTTGCAAGATTATATATTAAGTAATGATAATGACTTGTCTGATGAAGAAATTGTTCAGTTTGCTCTTTTTTGCAGATTGTGATCCTATATCTTTTGAGGATGCTGCTAAAAAGGCTCATTAGTTGAAGGCAATGGATGAGGAAATTCATGCCATTGAAACTAATGGTACTTGGGAATTGACTGAACTACATCCAAGAAAAGAACCAGTAGGAGTAAAGTGGGTGTACAAGACAAAGTATAGGTCAAATGGAGAAATTGATCGTTTTAAAGCGAGGTTGGTTGCAAAAGGTTATAAGCAAAAAGCAGGTATTGATTATTTTGATGTCTTTGCTCCTGTAAGTAGACTTGATACAGTACGCATGCTTATTTCACTTACTACTCAAAATAATTAGAAATTGTATCAAATGGATGTGAAATCTGCGTTTCTGAATGGTTTCTTGGAAGAAGAAATATATGTTGAACAACCTTTAGGATACGTGAAGAAAGGGAAAGAAAATAAGGTTTACAAATTAAAGAAAGCATTATATGGTTTAAAGCAAGCACCAAGAACATGGTATAGTTGTATTGATTCTTACTTTATTGAAACCGATTTTTTGAGATGTCCTTATGAGCATGCTTTGTATGTTAAACATACTGACTCTGGTGATACACTCATAGTTTGTCTTTATGTTGATGATTTGATTTTCACTGGAAATAACTTAAAGTTAATCATAGAATTCAGAGAGGCTTTGGTTAGTAAATTTGAAATGACAGATATGGGCCTAATGAGTTATTTTCTCGAACTTGAAGTTATTCAGATGGATGATGGAATTTTTGTTTCACAAAAGAAATATGCTTCTGACATTTTGAAAAGGTTTAGGATGGAAAGCTCCAAATCGGTTCCTACTCCTGTGATTGAAAAGATAAAATTGTCCAAAGATGAAATTGGCAAAAATACGAATATTACAGCATATAAAAGCTTGATTGGAAGCTTAAGATATTTGGTTGCTACAAGACCAGATATTTCTTTTGGAGTTGGAGTACTTAGCAAGTTTATGAAGAAACCAAAGGAGTCACATTGGGCTGCAGCAAAGCGAATTCTCAGATATGTCAAAGGTACAATTAATGATGAAATTTTATATTTTACTAATAAAACTGTGGAACTTGTTGGATAATACAGATAGTGATTGGGCCGGAGATGTTGAGACTAGAAAGAGTACATCGGGATATGCTTTTCATCTAGGTTCAGCTATATTTTCTTGGTCTTCTAAAAAACAGCAAGTGGTAGCACTTTCAACAACAGAAGCAGAATATATAGCAGCAACAAATTGTGCTACGCAAGCAATTTGGCTAAGAAAAATTCTAAATTTTCTTCAACACAGACAAGAAGACCCTATGATAATTTTCTGTGATAACAAGTCAACAATTGCATTATCTAAGAATCCAGTTTTTCATGGTCGCAGCAAGCATATAGATATCAAGTACCATAAAATCAGAGAATGAGTTGCAGAAAAATAAATTAATATCGAGTATTGCCCTAGTGAATGTCAAATTGCAGATATCTTTACAAAATCTATGAAGATGGAGACTTTTCTCAAGTTGAAGAAGGCAATTGGGATGACTAACATTTGTGACTTGGTTTAAGGGAGGCTATGTTATATTATTTAAATCAAGTCAAATTAAGATAAAATATATCCATATTTTAATGGATATGCTTTGAATAAATGAATGGCTAAGGTTAATTTAGATGCATAATTTTAGGGATGGATTAGTTTTTCCTACTACTATATAAAGGCATGTATAGCCTATGCTTGTAATCAAGTTTTTCATTTTGTAATAAGCATTACATTAATTCTCCACTATTTTATTTTTTGTTTCTTCTCATCTAAGTTGTTGCTATCGAGTGTTCCCCTTTGTCTCTTCCTTATTTAAGTGCTATCAGTTATTATATTTTAATTTTTGTTATCTGATAATTTTTTTTAATATATGTATTTGTGATATCCGACTCTTTGGCCTCTTGATAAAATTTCTGGATCCGCCTTGACCTCGGAGGCATACTTGACCACTAGATAGTCTCAGGGACATACTTGACCACTAGATTATAGCATAAGATGAATTGTTATCTTAACGGCTCCTTCAGAGCTACCCTACACAGTGGGTAAATCATAGGAAATATTTTGTCCTGACGTAATGGCACTTTCCATGCACGAGACATTTTTTTGCACCCGCTATGAAATTAATCTCAAGCCCTATTACAACAAATATTCATACAAGTAGCAATTGTGGTAACCTATGGGGGCACCGCTCGATCAGAGTAAAAGGTAATATCACTCATCCCGAACGCCCTAGTATTATCATCCTGCGGTAACATACAAACAAGTAAATCACATGGGATATTTTAACCCAGTACAATAACACTCTACATGAGACACCACTCAATTATAGTAAAAAATTATTATACTCATCCTAGATACTTTTGGCAATCCATCCCAGGTTACATGAATGGGACACCACTTAATGATGCATAAGGTAGAATGGAAGGTAATCAAATCTACAAATAATAAATTAGAGCGTTTGAGAGGTTAAGGCTGCATTTGATATACTTATTTTTTATTTTTATTTTCTGTAAAAAAATACAGTTTTCTGAAAAACACGTTTAGTTTATATTTTTCAGTCTTGTTTTCTAAAAAAAATATAGCGTTTTTTGGAAAACTAGAGAATGAAATAAAATCATTTTCCAGAAAACGAGAAAATATGATTTTCTAAAAAATAAAAAT
>JAGFNQ010004487.1:0-29566 GCA_024364735.1 Boesenbergia rotunda
TCCGAGAAGCTTGCTTTAGACCATAAATGGCCCTATGCAGCTTGCATACTCTGCCAGTATGCTGTGGATCTACAAAACCTCAGGCTGTGTCATGTACACATCCTCGAGGAGGTTTCCATTCAGAAACGCTGTCTTGACATCCATCTGCCAGATCTCATAATCGTGGTAGGCTGCAATAGCAAGCATGATCCGAATGGACTTAAACATCGCTACTGGAGAAAAAGTTTCATCATAGTCAATACCATGAATTTGCTTGAAACCTTTAGCTACCAGTCTACCCTTATAGGTATGAGTAAGTCCATCCATGTTAGGCTTTCTCTTAAAGACCCACTTACACCCAATGGGTTTGACCCCTTCAGGTGGATCAACCAAGGTCCAAACTTGGTTAGTGTACATGGATTCCATTTCGGATCTCATGGCTTCCAGCCATGACTCAGAATCTGGGCTCATCACAGCTTCCTGATAGGTGGTAGGCTCATTCTCAATGATCATAACATCATGGTCAGGCAAGAGAAATGAATATCTCTCAGGCTGACGACGTACCCTATCAGACCTGCGAAGAGGTAGGTCTACCTGAACAGGTTGTTGTTCCACAACTTCTTGTGTAACAATCTCATCCACAACTTCTTGTGGTTCCTGTTCAGTATCCATCAAGGGCTCAGTGCTATGGTCGTTGTCTTGAACTTCTTCAAGATCAAACGAACTCCCACTAGTCTTTCTAGAAACAAAGTCCCTTTCTAGAAAGACCCCAGTCTTAGCAACAAACACTTTGTGCTGACTGGGAATGTAGAAGTAATATCCCTTAGTTTCCTTGGGATATCCCACGAAATAGCACTTATCGGACTTGGGTCCCAGTTTGTCTGAGACTTGACGTCTAACGTAAGCCTCACAACCCCAAACTCTCATGAAAGACATCTTGGGACTCCTCCCAGTCCATATCGTATATGGTGTCTTCATGACCGCCTTTGATGGAACACGGTTAAGTGTGAACGCTGCCGTGTCTAGAGCATATCCCCAAAAGGATATAGGAAGATCTGCGTGACTCATCATAGATCGTACCATATCTAATAAGGTACGATTCCTCCTTTCGGATACACCATTCCACTGTGGTGTCCCAGGAGGAGTGAGTTGAGATAGAATCCCACACTCAGCTAAATAGTCACGAAACTCATGGCTCAAGTATTCTCCACCTCGATCTGATCGAAGTATTTTAATACTCTTGTCGAGTTGGTTTTGTACTTCATTTCTGAATTCTTTGAACTTTTCAAAGGACTCGGACTTATGTGTCATCAAGTACACATAACCATATCTACTGAAATCATCAGTAAATGTGATGAAGTATCTATAACCACCTCGAGCAGCAACATTGAAAGGGCCACATACATCAGAATGTATGAGTCCTAACAAATCTGTTGCCCTCTCGCTATGTCCACTAAAGGGAGTCTTAGTCATCTTGCCTAGAAGGCATGACTCGCATGTCTCATATGATTCAAAATCAAATGAATCCAGCAATCCATCCTTATGGAGCTGGGACAAGCGACTCTCATTTATGTGGCCTAAGCGACAGTGCCAGAGATAGGTTGGGTTCAACTCATTTGATCTCAACCTCTTGGTACTTACATTATAGATAGGGCGTTCTAAGTCTAGAATGTAGAGTCCGTTGATAAGATCTGCACTACAATAGAACATTTCATTTAAATAGACTGAACAACATTTGTTCTTAATTATAAATGAGAAGCCTTTCTTGTCTAGACAAGAAACAGAAATTATGTTCTTAGTAAGTGCAGGTACATAACAACAATCATCTAGTTCCAGTACAAGCCCAGAGGGCAGAGATAGAAAATAAGTTCCTACAGCAACAGCAGCAACTCGTGCTCCATTGCCTACTCGTAGGTCCACCTCGCCCTTTGCCAATGCCCTGCTATTTCTTAGCCCCTGCACATTGGTACAAATGTGAGAAGCACATCCAGTATCTAATACCCATGATGTAGAAATAGAAAGGTTGACTTCTATAACATATATACCTGAAGTAGAAGGCTCGCTTCTCTTCTTCTTAAGATCCTCCAGGTATACCTTGCAGTTCCGCTTCCAATGCCCTGCCTGCCCTTGATATAATTGCTTGAGGTGGTCAATCATATCGTAAGCATTCATGTTCTCATGTTGCTTCTGAAGCTCAGAGGACATGCAGCATAGCATTAGGCACGACACGTCTAACGCGTCGTCTTGATGCTTCTGATGAGCATCTCTAACGCTACGGATGGCTGAGGGTGGTGGTGCTTCAGGAACTGCTTGCTCTAGAACGTACCACTTACGTTCCTGTTTGAGGACTATCCTCAAGTTCCTGTACCAGTCCAGGAAATTAGCTCCAGTGAGCTTGTCCTTCTCAAGGACAGATCGCAGAGAGAGAGTGTTCGCGTTTGAAGACATGGCAATCTACAACAGATAAATGCAGAGAATAAATATCATATTCTAGTAATCATCTAATTAGGCCTTTAATTAAATGATGCTCCCACTAAATTATAGGAATTTTGGTGGAATCAAGTCATTGGAGTGGTCAAACCACACTACTAGATCCGTACCAATTTACTATAATTTATGTGGGACAAGATCCACATCATACTATGCCTTGAGTTAGCTTTGGCTAAATCGCCCAAGACTTAGTATGATCGGTAGATAACTAATTTATCAATTACATCTCTATGCAACTCTTGTTTATAGGATCAAGAATTAACATTTATGAATAATCTTGAGTTAGCTTTGGCTAAATCGCCCAAGACTATTGATAAATGCGATCTTGTCCTACCTTTCCAACTATTGGAATACGCCTATAGCTTTACTCGATCCAATTGAGTTAACTAGTTACTCAATCTGATTGAGCTCGATCTAACCCGAGCCGTGATAGGCGGGACCAAGGTTGTCCCTCCGCATCCTACCAAGATTAAATGCGTTGCTCTGCTTTGGCAGAATCGACAAGCGCATATGATCGAGGTAGTGATGGGTATCAGGACCCGGTAGGCGTTTACGAGTCGATTCGATTTTAGATCTAATCTAATCGAGGATGTGCATCACATCTAGGCATTTATGAAATCTAATTTAATCCTAAATGTGTATTAAGTGCACATCAAAATGTGGTTCCCACATTACTTGTGCATCTCATACACTTAAGTTTATTTTTACTATTCTACATTATCATGCATCATATACATCACAAGCATAGCAATAATAAAATAAACTTAAGTGACTTGGTCATGGCCCTACTAAGACCCTCTCAAGCCAATGAGAGGATCCGATGGTCAACCTAGGTCTAGCGGCTTCTCCAAGCGCTTCCTCTTGACCGTCTTGGTGTTGTCGGCTAGTTCTCCCGAGTCCAAGTTCTCCGGAATTTCCGTCGTCTTCACTTTTGTACATTACAAATTTTTATACTCGAGTTACATTCGAGTCTAAATATGAAATACAACAGAAATAAAATATTAAAAGCCGACACGCAGGTCGCAAACACAATACAACACGCACATGTACAAAAACGGCGCGCAGGCCGTATTATGAATTACAACACAATTTTAATCTTATTAAAAATTGGGTTTTGGGCCATGACCATCACACTACTGTACATAATTCAAAATTATGTAATTTTACAGATTTTATATAATTTTTCTACTGATTTTTAGAATTTTTCGAGTCACAACTCCGCGGCGGTCCCGGTAAGCGGGTTTCGGGCGTAATCGCGAGACAAGGCCCCTTGCGGGGTTAGGGGCAGCGCCCCTACTCGTGAAATAACCTTCACGAGTGTCTTCTTGCGATTATACAGTGCCTTTACCCACTGTCCCAAAATCCATTTGGGCGAAACTTGCCGTTTCGGAGAAGTTTTTCTCGGTGGCAAAGTCTACAAGTGCTTCGCACTCGTCGCTTTGCCTCTACGAGGAAAAATACTCAAAAATCCTAAAATTTAGAAAAATTACAGAAGCATAAAATTATCTAAATTTTGTATCTAATACAAAAAAATAAAAACCAAAACGAGCACAAGCTTCGCTCGTGGCTCTGATACCACTGTAGGGTTTTTCGGGCCGCGAAAACCGCTTTTTCGCGTCGCGGAAACCCCGAAAGTCCCAATAGAAAGGATCCGAGCGAAGAAAACCATTTCAAAAATTTACGAGTGCTCGTTTACATGCTTCAAAACCGATCTACAACCTAGATCTATTAGAGAAGAGAAAAACTACCTTCGATGCGTGCCCCGCAATTCCCGCTCGCTCCTCGGTTGGTGTCGGATCTCAAGGATGCAAAGTAGCAACCCTCTAGAAGTATCCACACAAGCAAGAGAGTGGAGAGGAGAGCCCAAAAGTGTGCTAGCACTTGCTTGGGGTCTCGGCCACAAGAGAGGAGAGGGAGAGCAAAAACCAAAAACTAAGTTGGGAGAAAAATCAATCACACACAAAAACCTCATTTTGTGTGTATAAGTGGCAGGCCACTTAATGGCCATTATTGGCCATTAAGTGGCCGGCCACCATCTTAGGTAACCCCTATTTGAATTCAAAATTCAAATGGGGAGGTTACTTAGCCTTGATGATGATGCCAAGTCATCACTTGGTCAAGTCAAGGTGATGTGGCTTGAGTCAAGTCAAACTTGCCTCTTATGGACTTTCCATATTTAGCCAAAGTCAAACTTTGACTTCATTATTCTCCCATGATTAGATTCATCCAACACTTGGATCAAACTCGAGTCCAACTCAAGTTGTCTAATTTGAGTCAAGTCAAACTTGCCTTTTATGGACTTTCCATATTTAGCCAAAGTCAAACTTTGACTTCATTATTCTCCCATGATTAGATTCATCCAACACTTGGATCAAACTCGAGTCCAACTCAAGTTGTCTAATTTGAGTCAAGTCAAACTTGCCTTTTATGGACTTTCCATATTTAGCCAAAGTCAAACTTTGACTTCATTACTCTCGGTCCATCATATGGACTTATTCTCCATCTATTGCTCTATGTGTGTGACCCTATAGGTTCTTGTAACGTTGGCAATGCCCTTAAACCTATTTAAGGACATAAGCAATGAGAGGTATCTAGCAACACATCATTGCTACCCAAGTTACAAGAATGTCGAGATCCAACATCACCATTGTGACTAATAATTGTGACCATCACAATATGTGACAACGTCCTTCTATCCTCGATATCTAGATTGATCTTTCATGAGGCATAGACCGTGTCATCCTCCAATCAATCTATGTGTCTTGAACTCCAAGTAGACTCACTATAATCAAATAAGCTCAATATCTCATATTGCCTTATTTGGGCATGGCCATGCACTTAGTGATCTCACTCTATCAAGACTATGATATCTCTCCCGTCATATAGGAGGGATAGATCCCATCTACATCACTCACATCCCTCCGCATAATTTGTTACATACCCAGTAATCGCCTTTATAGTCCACCCAGTTACGGGTGACGTTTGACGAAACCAAAGTACATAACTCCTTATGTAGGGAACTATGGTGACTTCAGGTCTAAGGACTAATAGTCATACTAATAGTCACATGAGAAAGTATATGACACTCATATAACGATCCATGATACTTTCTCATGGCGGGCCATTCAGTATACATTCTCTAATGTATACCCATGTGTCAACTTGATATCTCATATCCATGACTTGTGAGATCAAGTCATCATGTTGACCTACATGCTAGTCTCTATGCATTAACATTGTCCTTGAATGTTAATACTTGACTAGGAATAATTAAGAGTAGTGTTCTCTATATCATCTCACTATCGATTCAACTAATCGATTGATATAGATAAGAACCTTCTACTCAAGGAAGTTATTATACTAAGTTATTTGGCACCAATACACATAAGTACAATAACCATAAGAAATGCCTTAATATATAAGAAATATATATACAAGAATATGATACAATGAGTCCAAAAAGTAATCATCATATGATTGGCTCTAGGGCTCTCACTAATAGTTGATCTAGGCATCGAAACCCTAAGTCCCAGCGAAGGGCTGCTAGGAACCTAGCAAAGGGTTGCTAGGTATCGAAACCTCAAGACCTAGCGAAGGGTTGCTAGGCACCTAGCGAAGGGCTGCTAGGTATCGTAACCCTAAGACCTAGCGAAGGGCAGCTAGGCACCTAGTGAAGGGCTGCTAGGCACCTAGCAAAGGGCTGCTAGGTATCGTAACCCTAAGACCTAGCGAAGGGCTGCTAGGCACCTAGTGAAGGACTACTAGGCATAAAAGACCTAGCGAAGGGCTGCTAGGCACCTAGCGAAGGGCTGCTAGGCATAGAAGACCTAGCGAAGGATTGCTAGGCACCAGGCGAAGGACCGCTTGGTAACAAAGACCTAGCGAAGGGCTGCTAGGCACCTGGCGAAGGACTGCTAGGTAATGAAGTCTTGGTCCGAGGGACTAAGCAACTTAGCTGCGCGATGACTAAGGACAGAAGTAGAGACGGGTCAGGGCTTGGGCGTCTCGAGGTCCGGAGGTATCGGAAGCTAAGCAAAAGTCCACCCGAAGGGCTGGGTGGCAACCGTCTCCTGAAAGGAGTAGGTGAAGGGCGAGTTCTCGGGGATAGGAACTCGTGCTGGTTAGACCTAGGGTTTCGTGCAAATCCGAAGTCCGAACCAAGTCCTTAGGCTTAATATTTCATGTATATGTGCTTTGTGTTTATGTATCTTGCAGGTACCAAGAATCGTAGACAAAGCAAACAAGTGAAGCTGGAATGCCCTAACCAGGGCGCCCCCAGTGTTGGGGGTGCCCCCATGTAGCCAGGGCGCCCCCAGGCAGTATTAAAGTGGCAGTTTTCGTGGTGTATGCAGAACAGGTGTCAACCGGGGCGCCCGGAGCGTCCGGGGCGCCCTGATTAGTAGCTGTTTTGCTGTTTCGAATCCAGAACACAAGGATAAGCCTCCACGGGGGCGCCCGGAGCATCCGGGGTGCCCTGGTCAAAGTTCTTATCACCTGCGGTGAGGTAGGCGCAAGGATAAGAGTTGACCAGTCTTCCGGGGCGCCCCCAGCGTCCGGGGCGCCCCCAGGAGGCCTATATAAGGGGCTTCGACCCCTCTGCTTCAGACACAATATTCCAGAGCGATTCTGATCATTCCGACCGACGACAACGCGCTAGAAACAAGGCTCTACGATCGGGAGGCTCCAGGAGGAGGTGCGCGGCACTTCGGAGGTCCAGATCGGCCGAGTTTCAGATTTTTGTTTCGGTTTGATTTCATTTAATTACGCACTTAATTTTTCTATATTATTGTTTGTAAATCATACACTGTAAGTCGGGTTTCTCCGCCTCCGGAAAGTCCAGGAAGGAGACCAATAGAGGACGGGCGTTCCCGTGCATAGGCCTTGGATGTACTGACCCTGGGCGGTCGGGAACCAAGTAAAAATCCAGGGTGTCTTTTGTTTTGTTCTTCTTCGTTCTATTTATTTTCCGCTGCGCTAACACTCTAAGTCTAGAATGAAAGTTACGAAGATTTCCGCGAAGTTTTCACGATCGATATTCACCCCCCCTCTATCGACGGCACCGGTCCAACAAGTGGATTCAGAGCCGAGCCGCTCTTCACCGGACTAACCGCCGACGGAGCAAAGACGCCAGGAGTTGAGGGGGAGCCCAGGGGTGAATCAGGTATAATTTAATTTTAATGTCAAATTTTAAATTCCATATTATTTGTTTCACGTGCAGGGAGAGAGGGCACTACAAAAATCAGTGCCCTACTCGTAAGAATCGTTCGTCACCGGCGGCAAAGGGGATACCAGCGCCAGGAGTCCGGAAGAACAAGGATCATGTACGATGCTTCAAATGCAAGAAGTACGGACACTACAAAAATAAGTGTCCGGCAAAGGTACGTAAAATTTATGTTCCAAAAGTTTTACAAATTCCTGCAATGTCTTTTAATAATTTAGATCATTTTCCTGAGAAATTAGAATTATTGCATAGTCAATAAGATATTTTAAATAATCAGTTACAAAATGTGAATATGGCTAAAATGTTAGAAATAAATTATTTAATCATTAATACCAATTTAATAATTACTAAAATTAATTCTGAAATTAAATCTAAAATAAACTCTGATAATTCTACAATTAATTCTGGATCTAAATCTAAAAACAATTCCGAATTCAAATTCGAAAATCCTAAGGATAAAACCGAATTCAAATTTGAAAATCCTAAGGATAAAACCGAATTCAAATTTGAAAATCCTAAAGATAAAGTTGAATTCAAAAATCTTAAGGATAATTCTAAGTCAGAAAAACCTTTAGATAATTACAAATTCAAATTTGAAAATCCGTTGGATAAATTTGAATTCGAATCAAAAAATTATAAAGATAACTCTGAAAATCTCAAGATTAATTCAGAAATTAATTCTAAAAATCTTAAAGATAATCTGAAGATTAATGTTGAAAATATATCTGAGGATAATTCTAAGGATAATGGTGAAGATACAATTCTCCTAGATAATAACTTAATCATAGATAATATTGAATATTGTTATGAAACTTTAACTAGTGGCCCAATTTACTCCTCCTACTGTGAGGATATTGAAAAATATAATCTTGAGGAGGAGATAGAATTTTCTAAGATAAAGGCCATAATTAATAAAAATAACAAAATTTCAAATAAATCAAAATTATTAGAAAAATTTGAAAAGAAAGATAAAAATGAAGAAGAAATTTTTGAAATAATGAAAATGATGAATTTATATCCATAATTATTAATTAATCCTAATTAAATTCGAATTAATTCTTAATTTAATCCTATTAAATTCGAATTAATGCTTAATTTAATCCTAATCCGAATTAAATCTAAATTGAATACAAATTAAATTCAAATTAAATATTAATTAAATTCAAATTAAATATTAATTAAATTCAAATTAAATATTAATTAAATTCAAATTAAATTCAATTTAAATATTAATTAAATTCAAATTAAATATTAATTAAATTCAAATTAAAAATAAATACAAATTAATAAAAATTAAATCCAAATTAAATCCAAATTAAATCCAAATTAATCCAAATTAAATTCAAATTAAATTCAAATTAATTAATTCTTAATAATTCAAATTCAAATTAATTAATTCTTAATAATTCAAATTCAAATTAATTAATTCTTAATAATTCAAACTCAAATTAATTAATTCTTAAATAATTCAAATTAATTCTTAATTAATTCTTAATTAATTCAAATTCAAATTAATTAATTCTTAAAAATTCAAATTAATTAATTAAATCTTAAATTATTCAATCAAATTCAAATTAAACCCAAATTAAATCTTAATAAATTCAATTTAATTCAAATTAAATTCAAAGTAAAATTAAGTTGAATTAAAATTATAACTTCAATTAAATTAACTTAATATTAATCCTACTCAATTAATTTCTAATTAATTCAACCTCAATTAATTCGTAATTAACTTGAATCCAACTAAAATCTTAAATAACTTAAACTCAAACTAAAGTAAAATTTTACCCAAAGTATAACAATTAAAATTAATATGTCAAAGTGGGTTGACATATTCGCGGGTTCACTCGACATGTATCAAATCGGGAATTTGATACATTTTTAGAAACTTAAATAAAATGCTTTGGACTTGTTTGACTCATGCATAATTGTCATGACATGCATCTGCTATTCTTTTAAAAATATATGACATGTCATTCATATTTAAATTTTATGCATATATTAGAATGGCTATAGGAAAAGGAATAATTGAAACTTGATCAACCTAGTATTGGGTGGCAGTGAGATGATAGTATGTTAGGGAAGCCAATTCTAATAAGATCAAGTATACTTGGTCTCTTTAGACTGGTGAAACTAGCCGAAGCTACCGATCCAAGATCCAAACTAGTTAGACCAGAATTTTTCAAAAAGTAATCTTGAAAATGAAATTTCATTAAAAGGCTTTGTCAAGGAAAAGGTGGATGATCCCATAAGGCTACGGCCAAAGAAGACCTAGTGCCTCGCCAAGACCTGGAAGCCAATTTTTGAAATTCAAATTCAAGTTACTTCTTGTCAAATTCAAATCTAACACAAGCTTCAATTAAATCTTAGAATTAAAAATAAATTAAAGAAAAATGATTCAAGCATCTCACAATACACTTATAAGGCAATCATGCTTGTTGTATTGATACATTTAAAATGGGTGAGATGTTAAGGACTAATAAATTGAAAAATTTTTTCAAAATTGTTTTTCAAAATCATTAGAATATTTTTCTAAAAATATATTTTCAAAATAGTGCTTCAACATAGTAATGTTTTTATGGAATTCATGCTTGTCTGATTGAATATACATATTATACTTTTTCCAAAATTATATCCTTTCAAAAATTGTTTGACTCACTCAATTAGACACAAGCCTCTTAGGACAACACTAAAGTTCCTTAAGGTACTTAGATAGAGTCAAACGGTGTTGGATGCAGGGGGAGTGCTTTGTTCTTTTTATTAAAAATATTTTTCGGATTATCGGTTCTTTGACTTTGATAAACCCTAAAGACACAGAGGAAAGGTCCACTTTATGATCTTCAAGGACTCCTAGGACGTGTCAAATTTAGGGGGAGTCTAACAAGTTTTAAATCAGTTTGAAAATTATTATTCTTTTGATCTGAATCAAACCTTAAGACTCAGAGGAAGAGTACTTGTGGTCAACAAGCTTCCCGGGACTGGGTCAAGTTTAGAGGGAGGTCAAATTAAAAGACTTATTTTAATAACATGTTTTCATATTTTCAAAATCTAAGTCTTTCAAAATACTATTATTCTATTTGTTAAAATTTGTGTGACTTATGAAATTATTTTTATAATGTTTACTTGGGTTGGAGAATGTCCAGGACACTTAGGAAAATGTCCTTGTAGTCAACAAGGTTTCCCAGGATAGTGTCAGACTGGAACATAAACCAAGTCAAGTAAAATATTGAGTCTTCAAAAGTTCACACATTTTTCTAATTGCACTAGCATATATTTTCAAAAGTATTATCATTTTTTTAAAATTCTGTTAATATTTACTTGAGTTTGAAAAATTTTCAGGACACTTAGGAAATTGTCCTTGTAGTTAACAAGGTTTCCTAGGATTGTGTCAGACTGGAAAAGAATCCTAGTCAAGTAAAATATGATGTTTCAAAAATTACTTATACTTTTCAAAGTCTCATCTTTGCCAAAAATAGTTAGTATTTGTAAAATATGCATAATATTTATATTTTCCAGAATAGCATTCTTTCGAAAGTTATGCACTTTCCAAAAGTACTTAATCTTTCAAAAACTCAATACATTTTTCAAAGGTACTTATATTTTTCAAAAATTACTTATCATCTTTCAAAATATTTGTACCTTCAAAAAATTTTTTTTCAAAATATTGTCTAAAGTTTTCTGAGCTCATAATACTTAAGTATTAGTTTTATGCTATGTCTTCAAAATTTTATACTAAGTATTTTCAAAATACTCTCATTGTTGGCGCAAGTATTTCTGTTTTTTTTTATGTATGACAAAGGGGGAGAGGTGTGCTTAAGTTAGAATTTTTTTTGGATTCTTACTAAAGGACCATTTGATCAAAATATTTTACAAAACTAAGGTCATGTTTTAGTTTGATCCCAAGGATGGTAAGTTAGCCCCCTAAACCAATCTAACTTAAGTTATTGTCAATCATCAAAAAGGGGGAGATTGTTGGTGCAAGTTGCATCAATGATGTTCCTCTTTAAGTGTTTTAATGTTTGACAATATACTTAAGTCAGTGATACACTAAATAGACAAAGGGGAGTAATAGAAAAGTAACCTTAGCTGAAGAAAAGTCCTAGTTGATCTAGGCATCGAAACCCTAAGTCCCAGCGAAGGGCTGCTGGGCACCTAGCAAAGGGTTGCTAGGTATCGAAACCTCAAGACCTAGCGAAGGGCTGCTAGGTATCGTAACCTTAAGACCTAGCGAAGGGCTGCTAGGCACCTAGGGAAGGGCTGCTAGGTATCGTAACCCTAAGACCTAGCGAAGGGCTGCTAGGCACCTAGTGAAGGACTACTAGGCATAAAAGGCCTAGCGAAGGGTTGCTAGGCACCTAGCGAAGGGCTGCTAGGCATAGAAGACCTAGCGAAGGATTGCTAGGCACCAGGCGAAGGACCGCTTGGTAACAAAGACCTAGCGAAGGGCTGCTAGGCACCTGGCGAAGGACTGCTAGGTAATGAAGACTTGGTCCGAGGGACTAAGCAACTTAGCTGAGCGATGACTAAGGACAGAAGTAGAGACGGGTCAGGGTTTGGGCATCTCGAGGTCCGGAGGTATCGGAAGCTAAGCAAAAGTCCACCCGAAGGGCTGGGTGGCAACCGTCTCCTGAAAGGAGTAGGTGAAGGGCGAGTTCTCGGGGATAGGAACTCGTGCCGGTTCAACCTAGGGTTTCATGCAAATCCGAAGTCCGAACCAAGTCCTTAGGCTTAATATTTCATGTATATGTGCTTTGTGTTTATGTATCTTGCAGGTATCAAGAATCGTAGACAAAGCAAACAAGTGAAGCTGGAATGCCCTAACCAGGGCGCCCCCAGTGTTGGGGGCACCCCCATGTAGCCAGGGCACCCCAGCAAGGGGGCGCCCCCAGGCAGTATTAAAGTGGCAGTTTTCGTGGTGTATGCAGAACAGGTGTCAACCGGGGCGCCCGGAGCGTCCGGGGCGCCCTGATTAGTAGCTGTTTTACTGTTTCGAAGCCAGAACACAAGGATAGTCCTCCACGGGGGCGCCCGGAGCATCCGGGGCGCCCTGGTCAAAGTTCTTATCACCTGCGGTGAGGTAGGCGCAAGGATAAGAGTTGACCAGTCTTCCGGGGTGCCCCCAGCGTCCGGGGCGCCCCCAGGAGGCCTATATAAGGGGCATCGACCCCTCTGCTTCAGACATAATATTCCAGAGTGATTCTGATCATTCCGACCGATGACAACGCGCTAGAAACAAGGCTCTACGACCGGGAGGCTCCAGGAGGAGGTGCGAGGCACTTCGGAGGTCCAGATCGGCCGAGTTTTAGATTTTTGTTTCGGTTTGATTTCATTTAATTACGCACTTAATTTTTCTATATTATTGTTTGTAAATCATACACTGTAAGTCGGGTTTCTCCACCTCCGGAAAGTCCGGGAAGGAGACCAATAGTGGACGGGCGTTCCCGTGCATAGGCCTTGGATGTACTGACCCTGGGGGGTCAGGAACCAAGTAAAAATCCTGCGTGTCTTTTGTTTTGTTTTTTTTCGTTCTATTTATTTTCCGCTGCACTAACACTCTAAGTCTAGAACGAAAGTTACGAAGATTTCCGCGAAGTTTTCATGATCGATATTCACCCCCCCCCCCTCTATCGACGGCACCGGTCCAACACTAAGCATCTTAACCCATTCTAAGTTATCAATCAAAAGTACGCTAAGGTGCTTGTGAGATGCTGGCTTCTAGATCTATAAGTGCATGCAGTTCTAGGGTTATCTCTTCATTCCTTTGGCTGCCGCATCCTTGAAGTAGGCCGGCGGCGCAAGGAGGAGGGGCTAGGTTTTGGTGGTTGGCGCAAGCAAGGAAGAAGGATAACCTTCTTCTTTGGTGGTTGGCGCAAGCACAAGAAAGAAGAAGGTGGTCTTTAGTGGCTTTGTTTTGTGGAAGATCGTCGCTCACACAATGTCCAAGAAGAGGATAAGAATACAATAGAAGATCAAGAGGTAAAATAAGAGGTATAACTTGTTTTCTTGTTCTAGTTTTAATTGTATTCATGTTTTGTCATGGACCCGGAAATCAAACACAAAAACTGGCAATCAAACATCGTCATCTATTCCGCACAGAATTGACAAAGGAGTTAGATTGCTTGAACAACAAGTTTGTTCAAGTGATCACTAAATCGAATAGTACGATGATGAAAAAAAGGTTGTTCGAAAAGTTTCTTTCCTTCCGGATTATTTCTAATCAATAGAAAATTTTAATCTGGGGATATGGAGAGCAATCTAACCGAACGGGAAACCAACACACGTTGAGCTTGAAGTCCTCTAAATTCAGACCCACATTGGGCCTAAAATAATAAATAAATATGATTTCAGACCCTCTACTAACCAAAATAGGAATATTCTTTTCCAAATTATGAATAAATATGTATAATATAAACATATAGAAATAAAAATTAGTGGTTATAGATGTTAAATCTAAGAAATAAAAATAAAAAATATTAAAATAAAATTATAAATGTGGAAAAAAACTAACATAGATAATAAGATATAAAGATAAGAAAATTAAGATATAATGAAAGAAATACAAAATATAAGTTTGGACACCACAAAAATATATAATTGAAATTAAGATATAAAGAAAATACAAATATAAAGAAAGAAATATAAAATATAAATAAATATGTATAATTTATAGAGTAAAAATATTTTGAAAATGGAAAAAAATGAGTCCACGTTGAGCCTGAATTTCTCTAATTTCAGGCCCAATTTGGGCTGAAATAAGAGGATTTCAAGTCTTCTGCTAACCAAACTAGGAATATTCTTTTCCAAATTATAAATAAATATGTATAATATAAACATATTGACAAATATTAAGAAAATATATAAAGTGATAAAGCAAAAAACATGAAGTTATAAATATAAAATATATAAACTATACAATATATATAATTAGTGGTTAAAGATGTTAAATCTAAGAATATCCTAGCTGCAACTGATGTTGCATTCTTCTGTGTCAAATGATACAGTATGAGAAATTCATTGATATTCACTAGAACTAAGTTTAGACACCATAAATATCATCTCCTAGCTCAACTCTATCTAGTGATATTGAGTATTGAGAATTCCAAATATCCTAGGTCCATCAGTGGGTTTCCACCGAAACCCACTGATAGACCTACAAAAGTCCTATTGCAACAAATTCTGAAATTATGAGTTGATAGGCTGCAAAGAATCAAAGTTTGCTTTGCATTATGTATTTAGGTAGTATCCATATATTATTCGATAATAAGATATATTTAAACTTGTTTCAAGTTTAAACAAATGTAAGCATGTCTTGATTATACCTGAGTATTTCAATAAAATCAGAGGATTTTGTCAGAACTTATAGAATTATATAAAAGATTACACTATAAATAATTAATTTAATAAATCATGATTAAATATTATAAAAAATATTTTTAAAATGAAAAAAATGAGTCTACGTTGGGCCTGAGGTCCTTTGATTTTAGACCCACGTTGGGCCTGAAATAATCTGATTTTAGGCCCTCTGCTAACCAAAATAGTGTTAGGACCGATGGCACGACTAGAAGGGGGGTGAATAGCTCGGTCACCCCAAGTCGCAATTCTCCCTACAAGGTTAGCACAAACAGAAGCTTAACTAAGAATAACAATGCTAACACAATACTATTTTACGTGGTTTGGAGATTTCTTGCTCCTACTCCACGGCATGTCCTTGAGGTGGATGATCCCTTGATCCTTTAGTGGATCACGCCTCGGCAATCTCCGACTAAGTCTTTCTCCTTCTCGGTGAAGAACAACCTCTCACAATCATTCTTCCTCCTTACAAGATGAATCTAGAGTTTAAGGAGGAAGATGAACACTAGAGAGAAGATCTTACAATAAAGAGTTAATCTTCTCTTAGCCTTAAGCTGCTACTTAAATAGTGCAGAGGGTTGTTTAAACAAACAGCCCAGCTCACCACCAGTCGACTGCCCCAAGAGCAGTCGACTGATGCCCCGCAAGTGGCTAGCCCAACGGCTATATTTTTGAACTGATCAGTCGACTGGTTCAGGACCAGTCGACTGATCTCTCTGTGTGTTCTGGCAGTCAACTGGCCCAAGGGCAGTCGACTGTCCAGCTTACACTTTCACTCTCACTCACTTTGAAGACCACCCTTCGCGATGCCTTGAAGTCCACTCCCTCGGCATTCCCCTTGAAGTTCTCTTCCTTGGATTTCGTCCCTCGGATGCGCATACAAGCCCATGGCTTGCCTCCATGCCATCCTTCGCATATGCCCTTGAAGTCTACTTCCTCGGCTTTCCCTTGGAGTCCTCTTCCTTCGGCTCTCGTCCCTCAGATGCGTACTTCATGTGTGATTCACCATGTCCTGCACGACTCAACCACACATATCAAACCAACATAACAACCTTACTTAATCATATTTACACACACACACACATAAAACCATGATCCACTCGATCATACTTGGGCCAATTGCCCCAACAATCTCCCCTTGATGTGTGGCAATATGTTTAAGTTAGGCATAATAATAACAATTGAAAATTAACGACATAGTAAATTAAGAAGCATAAACATGCATCCTCCCCCTTAACCTATGTCGTCCACATAATTTTTAATTTTTCACAAGTTAAGTTAGAAAACTAACTTAAACCTCCCAATTCTCCCCCTTTGACACCATCAAAAGGATTGCTCCAAGCAATATTAACCCTTAGCAACAATTCAGGACACGTTTCATATTTAAAAAAAATAGAAATCAGAAACTTCCTGACCCAGTCGATTGATTCAGTTATCAGTCGACTGGTGCCTACAAACCACAATTCTACAAAAAGATCAGTCGACTGCCCCAAGGGCAGTCGACTGATACTTATCAGCCTGAACATTTCAAGTCTTGAGCTGAAATTCAGAAATCCATAAACAATTCCACAAAATTTGAAAAATCATGAAATTTTGCAAACATATTTCTTATGATGTACTCTATCAGAGAAAAATATGTTTTCATGAAAAATCTAAACATATTTGACTTTTTGACTAAATCTCAAATTCTTTGAAAACATCCAACTTTGTATCAAACTTACACCCTAGTTTTGAAATCATGTGTCTTGCAAACTCATGCCACAGTAAATAGAACACAGAAATATTTTCAAATTATTTGAAATGTCCAACTATGATCTATCGGCAAGATACCCATTAATCAAACATTTGCTTTTTCCATAGTTGGTCTATTTTCAATAATGTGATACATCCAATAACCCAACAAAATACCACAAGCATAAGTGTGCTATTTGTATCATCCTATCATCTCATATACATAAATAGCATCATGAAGCAAAGTAATATGAGATATTTTTAAGGTAAACCATATTTATCCCAATTCACCATGAAATTCTAATATGGGCTACAAACTCCCCCTTAATGTCTCAAGCCAACCAAATTTCAAAAATTTGAAATTTTAATACAATGGTCGACTTAACCCCAAATCCTCTAATCCTTGAGGATTGACTTTGGTACCCAATAGAAATTTTCCTAATTGGGTTAACCAAGTACTCCTTAGGGATTCGTTTCTTACTTAGGGTCTTGGTCTTTGCTTGTCCTTTAGCAAGTAAGCAATGATAGGTTCTTTTATTGCTAGATTTTCCAAACCCTAACCCTTCTTTCTTGAAGCTTACTCTTTAGCTCTCAATTATCATATCTAGTGTTTTTGAGCCAATTTCAAATTTTCTAAGGGCTTTAGTAAAACTATCTATCTTTTCCCTTAAATTCTTATTTTCTTCTTCTAAACATGAGTCATTTGAAATAGAAGAAGGAGCATGCACATCATCCTTAATTTTTATGGATTCTAATTTTTCCTTTAGCATGCTAATCTCATTTTTCAAGCACTTAATCTTCACTCTAGCCTTAGCCAAATCATCATTAGTGATAGAAATTATTTTTACAATAGTAGAAGTGGGTATGATGTATACCTCACTTACTGAGATGTCCGATTCCGAAGTTGAGTCTCCCCCTTCACTTGAACTCCCTTCATCTTCACTTGAGCTCTTCTCTTCTTCAAATTCGGATGACGTGGAGGCAATGTCGGCAATTCCCATTAGTGCGAAATGAGATACATGATGTTCCTCCTCCTCCGATGAAGATAAATCATCCCATGTAGCCTTCATGTTTTGGACTTTCTTCCCCTTCTCTTTTGATTTCTTCTTCTCTTCTTTCTTCTTTCCTTCCTTCTTTTAATTCGAGAGGGGGCATTCATCTCTCATGTGTCCTTCTCCTTGGCAATTGTAGCAAATGATCTTCCTTGTTTTACTTTTGCTTCTTGACCCTTTCCTATCATGAGACTTGATAGTAGAAACATGTTTAAATGTTTTTCTCATTTTTCTTACCATGTAGGTTTTCGCATCACTATCCATTGATGCACTTGATTCCTCCGAATTGGATGAGAAATCCTTCTTCTTTTTACCTTTTCCCTTGTTTGCCACAAGGGCTATACATTTTGGCTTGTATACCTCTTCGATTGTTCCTCCAACTCGAGTTTCATGAAGCTCCATAGTTGAAAAGAATTCTTCTAGAGATGCTTTCTCTAGATCCTTGGAAATATAGTACGAGTCCACCATTGAGCTCCAATTTGATGTTCTTGGGAATGCATTGATACCTTTCATCAAAATATCTCGGTTTGACAATTGTTCTCCTACACTTGTTAGTCTATTAAGTACTTCCTTAAATCAAGCATGTAAATTTGATACCTTCTCCCCTTTATCAAGCTTGATATTGTTGAGTTGGGATCGAAGAAGATCTCTCTTTGCCATCTTCACCTCCGAAGTGCCTTCATGAAGCTCTACTAACTTTTCCCATAAGTCCATGGCACTTGAGTAACTCTCAATCCTTGTTACTTCTTGTTGAGGGAGTACACTTAGTAGATGATGCAAAGCTTTGAAATTTGCTAGATGGTCATCTCTTTGCTTCTTGCTCCATCTTATTTCAACAAGTAACTTGTTCTCTTGATCCCTAGGCACTTCAAACCCATTTTTCATAGTTAACATTATATCAAAATTGGTATTGAAAAAAACCTCCATCCTCTTCTTCCACCATGAGAATTCTTCCTCGAATTTTGGTGGTTGGATGTGTGAGCCGGCCATTCCAAAGATTTTGCTCTTCTCGGGGGTTAGTCCGTTGAAGGCATCCTTGCACTCTGATACCACTTGTTAGGACCGATGGCACGGCTAGAGGGGGGTGAATAGCTCGGTCACCCCAAGTCGCAATTCTCCCTACAAGGTTAGTACAAACAGATGCTTAACTAAGAATAACAATGCTAACACAATACCATATTACATGGTTCGGAGATTTCTTGCTCCTACTCCACGGCGTGTCCTTGAGGTGGACGATCTCTTAATCTTTCGGTGGATCACGCGCTGGTAATCTCCGGCTAAGTCTTTCTCTTTCTCGGTGGAGAACAACCTCTCACAATCTTTCTTCCTCCTTACATGATGAATCTAGAGTTTGAGGAGGAAGATGAACACTAGAGAGAAGATCTTACAATAAAGAGTTAATCTTCTCTTAGCCATAAGCTGCTAATTAAATAGTGGAGAGGGTTGTTTAAACAAACAACCCAGCTCACCACCCGTCGACTGCCCCAAGAGCAGTCGACTGATGCCCCGCAAGTGGCTAGCCCAATGGATATATTTTTAAACTGATCAGTCGACTGGTCCAGGACTAGTCGACTGATCTCTCTGTGTGTTCTGGCAGTCGACTGACCCAAGGACAGTTGACTGCCCAGCTTACACTTTCACTCTCACTCACTTTGAAGACCACCCTTCGCGTATGCCTTGAAGCCCACTCCCTCGGCTTGCCCCTTGAAGTTTTTTCCCTGGTTTTCGTCCCTCGGATGCGCATACAAGCCCACGGCTTGCCTCCATGCCATCCTTCGTATATGCCCTTGAAGTCTAGTTCCCCGGCTTTCCCTTGGAGTCCCCTTCCTTCGGCTCTCGTCCCTCGGATGCGTACTTTATGTGTGATTCACCAAGTCCTACATAACTCAACCACACATATCAAACCAACACAACAACTTTACTTAATCATATTGACACACACACATCAAAACCATGATCCACTCGATCATACTTGGGTCGATTGCCCCAACAAATAGCTTTGATTTCAGACACTCTGCTAACCAAAATTGAAATCTTCTTTTCTAAATTATAAATAAATATGTGTAATATAAACATATAGAAATAAAAAAATTAGTGGTTATATATGTTATATCTAAGAAATAAAAAAAAGATATTAAAATAAAATTATAAATGTGGAAAAAAACTAAAATAGATAATAAGATATAAAGATAAGAAATAAATATAATTCAAATAGAAATAAATTTTAAATGTAAAAAATAATTAAGATAGATAATAAAAAAATATTTTTAAAATGGAAAAAAATATGAGTCTACATTAAGTCTGATGTCCTCTAATTTGAAGCCCATGTTGGGCCTAAAATAATCATATTTCGGGCCTACGTTTGGCATGAAATCAGAGGATTTCAGACTCTCTACTAACCAAACTAGGAATATGTTTTCCCAAATTATAAATAAATATGTATAATATAAACATATAGATAAAGATTAAGAGAAAACATGAAGATATAAATATAAAATATATAAACTATAAATAAATAATTATTGGTTTTAGATGCTAAATCTAAGAAATAAAAATAAAAAATATTAATTATTCAATTACAAATATGGGGAATAACTAACATAGATAAAAAGATATAAAGATAAGAAAATTAATATATCAAGAAAGAAATACAAAATATAAATTTGTACACCACAAAATCCTTTAATTGAAATTAAGATATAAAGAAAAGACGACTATAAAGAAAGAAATATAAAATATGAATTAATACATATAGTTTATAGAGTAAAAATATTTTTTATAGAGATAAATACATAATAAATAAAAATAAAATAAAATTAGAGTAAAAATATTTTTATAGAGTAAATATTTTTATACAGTTTATAATGATAAGAAAATTAAGATAAATCCCAGATAAAGTATAGTATAAATTAGAAATACATAATAAATAAAAATAAAATAAAAAATTATTAGATATAAGAAATAATGCCCGTGTAGGTCTTGAAATTTGGGGGGATCAGGCCCAGCATTGAGCCAGGTGTATAGCGTCCTCTGGAGCCTTATGGTTCACAATCGTCTTCTTCCTCCCATTTTCTTCGCAATTGAAGGTATCGTGTTTTCCTCCATTGGAGCTGTGTGGTTAATGTCCTCATCATCGGACCAGTGGGATTGTACGTTCCTTTGTATTTAGTTTTTTATTTCACTTTTGGCTTTTCACCTAGGGTTAGCGATAGTCTTTATTGACTGACTGAATCTTAGCAGACCCTTTATCTATGAAATCTAAGTGTTAATTTTGTGTGTATGCCATTGCTATTTTATGGTTGCTAAGTTTGGGATGGCTTTAACAAAATCGTCGTCAAAGCAAGGCGCTCTAAAAAAATCGACTAAACAACAATGTGCTGCTCGAAGTAAAAAAGGATAGTTGAGACTAGAAAAAAGCAAAATCCTTTGCGATTATACAAGTTATGTCAACAAAGGATGAAGTAAAAGAATGAACTGGAAAAGTAGCCTTTGTCATTTCAGAAATTTTATTAATTCTGTTCAATCGACAGCAGCACAAGAACAGTTGATTCGAGATACACCCTTTTCTTGGGTCCTCGACCTTCCAAATAGTTTTTTTGTAAGATCCCAGGTCCAGAATATGTTGGATAATTGGGATCAAGAAGAACATAGCTTTATCTTCCATGGAAAAAAAACTCAAATTTACAAAAGTAGATATTTCACTGATTCTAGGACTACCCGACATTGGAGAGATAGTCCAACTTGATTTAAACGAGGCCTTCAACCCACTGTACGAGAAGTATTTCGAAGAGTCTGGTTGTTCTGCCAAGCATTTGGAGAAACATATAATGAAGTCAAGATCCAATGATAAACTCTACTGTCAATTTTATCCGCTATATATTTTTTCTACTGTTCTATTTTGTGGTACTAGCAACGTTGTTTGAATTCCTATGCTCTCACTGATTGACTGTGTAGATGATTTTGACAACCTAGATACGTATAATTGGTGCAATGCCATGTACAATTTCATGTCTCTTCAGTTGGAAGCCATTGGGTTGGAGGTTACGTTGAGGCCAAGTCCACATGTAGATGATTCAACGCAAATGGCCAAGTCCCCCTTGTTCAAGGGATTTCCAAATATTTTGGCTGTAAGTTAGAGTATATATAGTTGCTCATATATATTTTTGATGCATATTATTGACTCAATATAATCATTTTGTAAGTATGGGTGAGTGAGCACATCAATATTACTGCTCCAGATTATCCTGATAGATTACCAAGAATCCTTTGGTGCAGTTGGCCTAACTATCATGATGATGTTGGGTATGGCTTGGCGGGTTTCCCTAGCAAATACCTAGTCGATTCGAGAGACCTCTCCATGCCTACAGATTAAAAAATTTAATCCGAATAGAGAGCCGTCTCCCATCAATTGTCTCATGCCGTATCGAACGATCCAAATTGCAACTTAGCCAATTACCAAAATTGACCTTGCAATTTGCTCGATCGTTCGACCACGGAAAAGGTGATCAAGTTGATTGCCGACTTTTGTGTTTATGGTCGGGGTCTAATTAAGAATTTATTAAACATATTTTGCAATCCAAACAATAAATTCTTAAACATAAAATGACAAGACATATAAACATGGCACATAAAAGACATAAGGAAATATAAAGGAGCTTATGGAATGTTATACCTTTCCGATCACCCTGCGGTCTTCTACCTTATGTCTCTCCCTTCATGGACGTCATGTGGGCGATGATCTACAGCGATCCAAGATCACCAAGAGCTCCAATCAACCCTCTTCTCCAACCGGCCAAAACCCTTGCTCATAGGGTTTGCGCCGCCGGCCACCCTCTTCCTCTTCCCTTGCGCCGCCGACCGCCGGAGCCGGCTCCAAGCTCTCCGACCAGCAGCAGACTTAGAGAGGAAGATGATGAAGAAGAAGAAGAAGGAAAGAAACAACCTTCTTTCTTGCCCCACCAGCCCGCAATCTCCTCCCTCCTTCTACCTTGCAGCGTCGGCGCAACCCTTGGTTGCGCCGCCTGCAGCTGGCTGCCGACGCCTCCTCCGCCTTCCCTGAGCCTCACGCACGGTAGAGAAGGTCTCTATCTTGCTTCCTTGAGCCTCAAATGGAGCTTGGTGGAGTGGATGGAGAGAACTGAAGGGGAGAACCCCTTCTTCTCTTGCTCGGCGCCGAAAACCTAAGAGGGAGAGAGGAAAAGAGAGAGAGGCTTGGGGATCAAACTCTTGGATTGATTAATTGACCCTTGGTTTCTTGATTTCATAGGGTATTTATAGGGCTAAGGCAGGGACCAAGAGGAGGAGTTGGTTCTTGGCCCGCTAATGGATCCAAACTCGATCCATTAATTAAGATTCATTCCACTAAAGGATCTTAATTGAACTTCCTCACCAACCCCCATATTTTCATATGGGCTCCACATATTACGAGTCATCCATCCCCCCGTGTTTAAGATCTCGCATGCCCATTAATTAATTAAATTACTGACAATTTAAATTAATTAACTTTTGGATCCTTGATTAGTACAACTCAACCTTATCAACATGCCAGATCAAATCCACCTGTAGGGTTTAGTACGATGAACCTTTTGAGCTCACCAAGGGGGCATCATCATTCTGACTCACCGGGACACGGATTCCGTCAATAATCATTGGCACATCATATTATTAATATTATTTCCCAACTTACCGAGTTTGTCGATCTAACAGAATAGATCTCGCCCATTGATAAATCAAAGAAATAATAATTAATAATATATGCTCGATATTATTTTGGGATTAAGGAGCGTCCTCCAGAATATCAACTGAGATCCTATCCAATTATCTAGTCAGTACAAATCGGATAACCTCAGGTTTTGGTCCTACCCAATGTACTCAAAACACACTAGTGTAATTCTATGGTCAAGACCAACCACACCTAATTACACTACAACCATCCCGATGGGTTGTCCAATTCCATCTCGGTTGTGGGCCTCTATTTTATGCTAAGCAAGGAACTGATAACATGATATTCTGTGTGACACCACACACTATGTTATCTACAATGCAAAGCAATGGGACTTCGTGTATGTATTATTATAAACAAACACCTAGTGTAGTGTGATTCTCTTTTCATAATAAAGATGTTCATATAATAAAAGTCATGTCTTTCAGTATACACATCTTATAGTTGACACTGTCAAAAAGATGATAGGTCTGAGTCTAGATAAAATTATTGTTGATTTACTTCCGGCAGAGTCAGAGCTGGATTTGGTACCTCACTACTCTCCTCCAACTCAAGCACTTGAGGTGTTTGAGGTATTATAGCAAGCAACAGAAGGAAGCCTATAGGCCTTAGATATGGAAGGTTGCAGTCAGTGTATGGAAAAGAGAGAATATATTGAGATATTACAGCAACAATTATCTATTGTTGTTAAAGGTTTGGAGGATGTTTAAAATGAGATGACAACGACCATAAGTGAGAAGGAGTGTCTCCTAACATCAAAGGATATAATAATTGCTTAGAAGGATTCCCTGCTTGAAGAGAAAGATGTTCAAATAAGAAACTTCTTGAGACACTGAAGCAATCAAGTGGCAATACTACGGTTGGGAAAAAATTATTATCTACAAAAGACAAAATCATAGAAAATACTGAGAAGAAAATTTGAATGCTTCAAAAATAATTGAAAAGCAAAGGCTCAGTTGATGCTGAGCCACTACCAACAAATATTGGAGAAGGGCCTAAAAGAAAGAGAACTGAGAGAAAACAAGCGTACGAGAGCAAAGGAAAAGGCAAAGAGATTGTTGAGGATGAGGATGTCGATGAACAGCCTCCTGCCCCATCAATGACACAAACCACAACTGAAACAACAAAATCTTATCAACAAGCAGATAAAAGTAAAGCAATTCAAAAGGTCAAAATAAAATCTTGAAGAATGCCAGGGCATTTTTTAAGAAGAATAAAGATGCTGAGATTGCAGAAACATTATTAAAGCTTAATAAATTAAAGTGAGATAGTTGCTATCGCGATTGCATAATAATGTAAAATAATGATGATTATTGTCATTCAATAATAAAATTTAATAAATCCCTTATTATTTAGTTTCTTATCTTTTGTTTATGTAGGTTTCCAGTGCATCCAGTATGGTCCAATGAGACCTCATTAGATATGCAATCTTTTTTTACTATATTTGATTGGAATGACTACACCACTGGGGATTGCATAAATACATACTGGACAATTTTAGTAAATGATATCAAAACCTCTAACTCACCATACCACCCCTCCATATTCTGTGGGGTGGGGTTATATGTAAGAAAATAAGCACCTTATTTTGTTGCTTTTTCTAAGATTTAGTCCACTAACAGTGTTCCATTTAAAAAGCCATAGGATCTATTTGATGTGATGCATGCTGAAGCATTAGAACAAACTGTTGCAACTGATACAGACAAGCCAATTAGATATATCATCTGTCTTATAAATAATGCAGATAATCATTGGCATCTTTTGGTGATAGACCTCGAGGAAGGTAGTATTCTTCATTATAATTCTCTCGGCACCACGGAAAGCTACACTGCTAACTTTGAGAAAATTGTAAGTTTTATATTTTATATATAAACCATTACAAGTAGTTTTTAGTATGTATTTTTTATTAATGTCATTTGTGTGTAGGTGGCATTTTTCAAGAATATGAACTAGTCATAATACACCAGATGGAATAAAGGATTGCCTTCTATCTCGGGGAAAGACTATACTAAAAGTGAAGTATAAAGATCCACCCAATGCAGATCATAAGATTATGTTTTTTTTGGTTCATTAAAACATAATCTTTGATGGTTCCTATAATATGCTAACCACAATTTAAATATTAATTTTTTAAGGGTGGATTGTGTTATTTTATGATGCGCTATGCTGAAAGTTTAGTGTTTCAGAGATCTACTGATTTTACCCAAAGCGAAATGAAACATTATCGATTTAAGGTTGGATATAAAATTATGACAGACAAATTCTGGAAGGGTAATTGACGAATCAAAATAGGTGTCACGAAATGTGTGGGTCCTCCAAATTTAAATATGTATAAACAGCTGGAAACCCTTTTTGCAATCAAAATATGAAAACGTAGTAAAGGGGCCACAGGTCATATTTTTTCTAGGGACTAGTTGAGATAGTTTGATTCTAACTTGGTATATGTGTCGTTTGTGTTTTTGGGTTTCAAATAAGTAATTGGGTTTTGTCTTTAATTAGAAATGAAATCTCAATGAAAATGAAGGAAAATTAACAATGGAACTTAACAAGTGATAGCAAGTTATTGTTAGTAGGAGCCCTAGAGCCAATTATATGATGATTGACTAGGGATATTTTGTATCATATTCTATTATTAATAAAGGCATGTTTGGTTATTATACTTACTTTGTATTTGTGCCAAATAACTAAGTATAATAATGTCCTTGGGTAGTAGGTTCTTATCTACATTATATCGATTGGTTGAATCGATAGTGAGATGATGTAGATAACACTACTCTAAACCATTCCTAATCAAGTATTAATATTCAAGGACAATATTAATATATGGAGACTAGCATGTAGGTCAACTGATGACTTGAGCTCACAAGTCATGGATATGTGATATCAAGTTGACACATGGGTATACATTGGAGAATGTGTACTGAATGACCCGCCATGAGAAAGTTTCATAGATTGTCATATGAGTGTCATAAACATTCTCATGTGACTATTGGTATGAATAGTCCTTAGACCTGAAGTCACTACGGTTCCCTACATAAGGAGTTATGTACTTTGGTATCTTAAAACGTCACCCGTAACAGGGTGAACTATAAAGGCGATCACTGGGTATGTAATGAATTATGCGGAGGGATATGAGTGATGTAGATGGGATCTATCCCTCCCACATGACGGGAGTGATATCTGTGGGCCCCTTGATCGAGTAGGACTGCTAAAACGCACGGCCATGCTCAATTGAGTCAATATGAGATATTAAGCTCAATTGTTTGAGTGAGTCTACTCGGGGATCAAGAAACACAAAGATTGATCGAGGATGACACAGTCTATGCCTCATTGGTCAATCTAGATATCGAGGATAGAAGGACAAGGCCATACATTGCCATAGTCACGGAGGTTAAGTCGGATCTCGACTTTCTTGTTACTTGGGTAGCATTGATGCATTGCTAGATGCCGCTCATTGCTTTTGTGTCTAAATTGGTTTAGACACATTGCCAACGTTACGAGAGCCTATTGGGTCACACACTAAAGACACGATGCTTCGGAGATTAATTTATCTTGGTTTGGCTAAGATTTAATCGGAATTGGATTAATTGAGTTAGACTCAAGTGAATCCAATTGGATTATGGATTGAGATCTAATTTGAGTTAAACTCATTTAGATTAGACTCAACCACATTTGGATGAAATATTAATTCATTAAAATGTTTAATGAATTAATAAGAGAGGAAGATGGAGTGTTTCTCACCATTAGAGAGTTACATGAAAAGTTAGAGAGTTACATTAAAATGTTTAATGAAGGGGAGTTTAAAAGGCAAAAACTCCTCTTGATATGAGTATAAAAGAGTTTGTCCCTTGTCATTTGGAAGACAACTTCTCATTTTCATTCCCCTCTTCCTTCTCTTCTCCATCTTGGCCGAAACCCACATCTTGGGTTCTTGGTGTTTTGTGAACTACCTCAAGTTGCTAGCACAACTAAGGTAGTTCTTCTCCGAAGTAGAGATATCGTGTTTGTGTGGATACGAATAGAGGCACGGACACTTGAACGTGCAAGAGATCCGGCGGCACTTGGTCGAGCGGGATAAACGTAAGGGCACGCTCCAAAGGTATACGCTTTAGATAGATCTATTAGATAGATGATTTCGTACGAGTTTTTCTTTCGCATGGATCGCTCGAGGGATCTTGTTTCCACTGTGTTTTTGTGTTTATGTCACCTGAAGATCCCAACAGTGGTATCAGAGCCACTTGCGAAAGATCGTATGAAGTTTTATGCACTTTTATATGTGATATAGAAATAGGGCAATTATTTTTATGAGTTGCATATAATAGTGTGAATATTTTGTCATTACGCAAAAGTTTGTGTTGATCAAACTAAAAGGCTATAACATCATCATTCATTTGATAGCGTGCTGTAGTCTGATCGCTCTTGACAAAATATTATAACCTTTGGTGTTAATGTTGATGAAGTTGTGTCAATCTGTTGTGAACAGATTGTGCAATTTTGTCGCAAGAATGCACCAACGGAGTTTCTACTCTTGAGCGATTTTTATATTGCACTCATAATAAAATCAATGTCCTAAATCTATTGTGTATAAATGATGACATGGTGAATGGTTATGACCTTAACCCCAATGTGATTGGATGTATGTGTGTGTGTGCATGTTGTAATTCATAATACGGCCTGCGTGTCGTGCCTTGTATTTATTCTTCCTAATTGTAAAATTAGATTTAGACTCGAATGTAACTCGAGTTTTCCAACATTGTAATGTACAAAAGAGGAATGGAGTGTCCATTGAAGAATGAAGTTACAAGGAAGATGTCAACCACACATGATGTCCGGAGGATGCTCTTGGAGAAGAAGTTATCCTTAGGTTGACCATCGATCTTCTCATTGGCTTGAGAAGATCGTAGTATACTAGCCATAACCATGTCACATTTCCTTGCTTATATATTGATATATGCTATGTGTGTGTATGTGATGCATGCTTAGATGTTAATCTTAATTAAGTCAACTCAATATGCCTACCAAGGTTCGGTACTCATAAACTACCTCGATCATTTGTTGTTGGGTTTGCCAAAGCAAAGCAACGCATTTTATCTTGGTAGAGTGCGAGTGGACAATTGTGATGTCCCGCTATCGAACTTTGGGTGAGACTTAACTAAGTCACCTCAATTGGATTGAGAAACATAGAGGCATATCCCAAAAGTTGGGAAAATTGGGTAAGAAGAAAAATTATACTAAGTCTTGGGCGATTAGCCAAAGCTAACTCAAGATGATGTGTAATGTGAATCTTAACCCTTTTTCAAGAGTTGCATATGATGTAATTGGTAAAATTTTACCTACCTAATTGTACCGAGTCTTGGGCGATTAGCCAAAGCTAACTCAAGATGAAGTGTAATTTGGATCTTGTCCCACATAAATGTAGTCGCTGTTTGGTTTGGAGCTAGTAGTATGAGCAAAGTAAGTTTGCCTACATTCATGACTAGCCCCTACAAAAGCTCTACGATTTAGTGGGAGCATCATTTAGTTAAAGGCCTAATTAAATGATCTAGATATGATACTTATTTCTGCATGTTGTGTTGTTGTAGATCACCATGTCATCTAATACGTCGAACACACTCTCTCTGCGATCTGTCCTTGAGAAGGGCAAACTCAACGGAGCTAATTTCCTGGACTGGTACAGGAACTTGAGGATAGTCCTCAAACAAGAACGTAAACTGTACGTTCTAGAGCAACCCCTTCCAGAAGCACCCGTTGCTACCGCCACCCGTGCTGAAAAAGATGCTTACAAGAAGCATCAGGATGATGCATTGGATGTATTATGCCTAATGCTTGCCACCATGAACTCTGAGCTTCAGAAGCAACACGAGAACATGAATGCACATGATATGGTTGAGCATCTAAAACAACTATATCAAGGGCAAGCTAGGCACGAGCGCTTTGAGGTGTCCAAAGCCCTATTTGCATGCAAGATGCAAGAGGAACTCCTGTAGGAACTCACGTACTCAGATAATTGGGTATGTGGAA
>JAGFNQ010004487.1:29705-69468 GCA_024364735.1 Boesenbergia rotunda
CAAAGAAAAAAGAAAGTGAGACTTCTGCCTCAGGTATTTTTGTTATAGAAGTCAATCTATCTATCTCTTCTTCTTGGGTATTAGATACCGGATGTGCTTCTCACATTTGTACTAATGTGCAGGGCCTTCAAAGAGCTAGATCATTGACCAAGGGAGAAGTGGACCTACGAGTAGGCAACGGAGCAAGAGTTGCTGTTATTGCTGTAGGAACATATTTCTTGTCTTTGCCCACTGGGCTTATCCTAGAACTAGAAGAGTGCTTTTATGTACCTGCATTAACTAAGAACATTATTTCAGTATCTTGTTTGGACAAGAAAGGGTTTTCATTTACCATAAAGAACAAATGTTGTTCTATAATACTAAATGATATGTTATATTGTAATGCACCATTGATAAATGGACTCTATCTTCTAGATCTAGATAACCCAATCTATAACATAAATACCAAACGGTTCAAACCAAATGATTTGAACCAAGCATATCTCTGGCATTGTCGCTTAAGACATATAAATGAGAGTCGCATATCCCAGCTCCATAAGGATGGATTACTGGACTCATTTGATTTTGAATCATATGAGACATGTGAATCTTGTCTTTTAGGCAAGATGACCAAGACTCCATTTAGTGGACACGGCGAAAGAGCGACAGAGTTGTTAGGACTCATACATACTGATGTATGTGGCCCTTTCAATGTCGCAGCTAGAGGAGGCTATCAGTACTTCATCACTTTCACTGATGATATCAGTAGGTATGGCTATGTGTATCTCATGAAACACAAGTCAGAATCCTTTGAAAAGTTCATAGAATTCAAGAGTGAAGTACAAAACCAACTTGGCAAAAGTATTAAGATGCTTCGATCAGATCGAGGTGGTGAATACCTTAGCCAAGAGTTTCGTGACCATCTAGCAGAGTGTGGGATCATATCCCAACTCACTCCACCTGGAACACCACAGTGGAATGGTGTGTCCGAGCGGAGAAATCGTACTCTATTAGATATGGTACGATCGATGATGAGTCAGACGGATCTTCCTACTTCGTTCTGGGGTTTCGCTCTAGAGACAGCTCTTTTCACACTTAACCGAGCTCCATCAAAGGCTGTTATAAAGACACCATATACGATATGGACTAGGAAGAGTCCCACAATGTCTTTTATGAGGATTTGGGGTTGTGAGGCTTACGTTCGACGTCAAATCTCAGATAAACTAGGACCCAAATCTGATAAGTGCTACTTTGTAGGATATCCCAAGGAAACAAAGGGATATTATTTTTACAATCCCACACAAGGCAAAGTGTTTGTCGCTAGAAATGGTGTTTTTCTAGAAAAGGAGTTTATTTCTAGAAGGACTAGTGGGAGTAAAATCCATCTTGAAGAAGTTCAAGATGCAGATAGTACTGAGGCCTTAATGGACATTGAACAGACACCACAAGATGTTGTGGATCATGAGGTTGTTACACAAGAAGTTGTGGAACAACAGGTTGTTCAAGTAGACCAACCTCCTCGCAGATCTGATAGGATACGTCGTCAGCCTGAGAGATACTCTTTTCTCTTGTCTGACCATGATGACGTGACGCTCATTGAGTTGAATGAGCCTACATCCTATCAAGAAGCTGTGATGAGCCCATATTCTGAGAAATGGCTAGAAGCCATGAGGTCCGAAATGGAATCCATGTACACTAACCAGGTATGGACCTTGGTTGATCCACCTGAGGGGATTAAACCCATTGGGTGTAAGTGGGTCTTTAGAAGAAAGACTGACATGGATGGACTCATGCATACCTACAAAGGGCGATTGGTAGCTAAAGGTTTCAAGCAGATTCATGGTATTGACTATGATGAAACCTTTTCCCCAGTTGCGATGCTTAAGTCTATTCGGATCCTGCTTGCTATTGCAGCTTACCATGATTACGAGATCTGGCAGATGGATGTCAAAACCGCATTCCTAAATGGGAATCTACTCGAGGATGTGTACATGACACAACTTGAGGGTTTTGTAGATCCAGAGCATGCTGGAAAGGTATGTAAGTTGCAAAGGTCCATTTACGGGCTAAAACAAGCTTCTCGAAGCTGGAATCTTCGATTCGATGATGCAATCAAAGCGTTTGGTTTCATCAAGAATGAAGATGAACCTTGTGTCTATAAGAGGGTTAGTGGGAGCACAGTTATCTTCCTAATCTTGTATGTAGATGACATACTCCTCATTGGGAATGATATCCCTTCACTACAGTCTGTGAAGACGTGGCTCGGGAATTGTTTCTCAATGAAAGACTTAGGTGAAGCAGCCTACATCCTAGGCATTAAGATCTATAGAGATAGATCTAAGAGATTGCTTGGCTTAAGTCAGAGTACATATGTTGACAAGGTGCTTAATCGTTTTACCATGCAGAATTCCAAAAAGGGATTTCTGCCAATGTCACATGGTGTGAGTCTTTCGAAGACTCAATGTCCCTCTTCTAAGGAGGAGAGAGACCGTATGGATCAGATCCCTTATGCATCCGCTATAGGGTCTATCATGTACACCATGCTATGTACTCGTCCAGATGTTTCGTATGCTTTGAGCATGACGAGCAGGTACCAGTCAGATCCAGGTGAATGTCACTGGACAGCTATCAAGAATATTCTTAAGTACTTACGAAGGACGAAAGAATATTTCTTGATATTTGGAGGCTATGAGGAGCTAGCTGTAAAGGGTTACAGTGACGCAAGCTTCCAAACAGACATGGATGACTATAGATCGCAGTCAGGGTATGTATTTTGCCTGAATGGTGGCGCTGTGAGCTGGAAGAGTTCGAAGCAGGACACAGTCGCAGATTCTACAACAGAGGCCGAGTATATTGCCGCGTCAGAGGCGGCAAAAGAGGCTGTTTAGATCCGGAAGTTCATTACAGAGCTTGGTGTGGTTCCTAGCATAGCAGACCCGATAGACCTCTATTGTGACAACAATGGGGCTATTGCGCAGGCTAAGGAACCTCGCTCCCATCAGCGGACCAAACACATACTACGGCGCTTCCATCTCATTCGAGAGATCATCGATAGAGGAGATGTGAGGATATGCAGAGTACACACTGATTCTAACATCGCAGATCCTTTGACCAAGGCTTTGGCACAAAAGAAGCATGATGGTCATACCAGGTCACTCGGTATTAGATACTACAGTGATTGGCACTAGTGCTAGTGGGAGATTGTTAGTAGGAGCCCTAGAGCCAATTATATGATGATTGACTAGGGACATTTTGTATCATATTCTATTATTAATAAAGGCATGTTTGGTTATTATACTTACTTTGTATTTGTGCCAAATAACTAAGTATAATAATGTCCTTGGGTAGTAGGTTCTTATCTACATTATATCGATTGGTTGAATCGATAGTGAGATGATGTAGAGAACACTACTCTAAACTATTCCTAGTCAAGTATTAATATTCAAGGGCAATATTAATACATGGAGACTAGCATGTAGGTCGATGACTTGAGCTCACAAGTCATGGATATGTGATATCAACTTGACACATGGGTATACATTGGAGAATGTGTACTGAATGACCCGCCATGAGAAAGTTTCATAGATTGTCATATGAGTGTCATAAACTTTCTCATGTGACTATTGGTATGAATAGTCCTTAGACCTGAAGTCACTACGGTTCCCTACATAAGGAGTTATGTACTTTGGTATCGTCAAACGTCACCCGTAACAGGGTGGACTATAAAGGTGATCACTGGGTATGTAATGAATTATGTGGAGGGATGTGAGTGATGTAGATGAGATCTATCCCTCCCATATGACGGGAGTGATATCTGTGGGCCCCTTGATCGAGTAGGACTGTTAAAACGCATGACCATGCTCAATTGAGTCAATATGAGATATTGATCTCAATTGTTTGAGTGAGTCTACTCGGGGATCAAGAAACACAAAGATTGATCGAGGATGACACGGTCTATGCCTCATTGGTCAATCTAGATATCGAGGATAGAAGGACAAGGTCATACATTGCCATAGTCACGGAGGTTAAGTCGGATCTCGACTTTCTTGTTACTTGGGTAGCATTGATGCATTGCTAGATGCCGCTCATTGCTTTTGTGTCTAAATTGGTTTAGACGCATTGCCAACGTTACGAGAGCCTATTGGGTCACACACAAAGGACACGATGCTTCGGAGATTAATTTATCTTGGTTTGGCTAAGATTTAATCGGAATTGGATTAATTGAGATAGACTCAAGTGAATCCAATTGGATTGTGGATTGAGATCTAATTTTAGTTAAACTCATTTAGATTAGACTCAACCACATTTGGATGAAATATTAATTCATTAAAATGTTTAATGAATTAATAAGAGAGGAAGATGGAGAGTTTCTCACCATTAGAGAGTTACATGAAAAGTTAGAGAGTTACATTAAAATGTTTAATGAAGGGAAGTTTAAAAGGAAAAAACTCCTCTTGATATGAGTTTAAAAGAGTTTGTCCCTTGTCATTTGGATGACAACTTCTCATTTTCTTTCCCCTCTTCCTTCTCTTCTCCATCTTGGCCGAAACCCACATCTTGGGTTCTTGGTGTTTTGTGAACTACCTCAAGTTACTAGCACAACTAAGGTAGTTCTTCGCCGAAGTAGAGATATCGTGTTCGTGTGGATACGAATAGAGGCACGGACACTTAAACTGCAAGAGATCCGGCGGCGCTTGGACGAGCGGGATAAACGTAAGGGCACGCTCCAAAGGTATACGCTTTAGATTGATCTATTAGATAGATGATTTCGTACGAGTTTTTCTTTCGCATGGATCGCTCGAGGGATCTTGTTTCCGCTGCGTTTTTGTGTTTATGTCACCTGAAGATCCCAACATTCTTGTCCAGGTCAAAGCGGGCTCTGTTAGTAGGAGCCCTAGAGCCAATTATGTGATGATTGACTAGGGACTTTTTGTATCATATTCTATCATTAATAAAGACATGTTTGGTTATTATACTTACTTTATTTCGTGCCAAATAACTAAGTATAATAATATCCTTGTGTAGTAGGTTCTTATCTACATTATACCGATTGGTTGAATCGATAGTGAAATAATGTAGAGAACACTACACTAAATTATTCCTAGTCAAGCATTAATATTCAGGGATAATATTAATGCATGGAGACTAGCATGTAGGTCAATTGATGACTTGAGCTCACAAGTCATGAATATGTGATATCAAGTTAACACATGAGTATACATTAGAGAATGTGTACTGAATTGACCCGCTATGAGAAAGTTTCATAGATTGTCATATGAGTGTCATAAACTTTCTCATGTGACTATTAATATAAATAGTCCTTAGACCTGAAGTCACTACGGTTCCCTACATAAGGAATTATATACTTTGGTATCGTCAAACGTCACCCGTAACAGGGTGGATTATAAAGGTGATCACTGGGTATGTAATGAATTATGCGGAGGGATGTGAGTGATGTAAATGGGATCTATCCCTCCCATATGACGGGAGTGATATCTGTGGGCCCCTTGATCGAGTAGGACTACTAAAATGCATAGTCATGCTCAAATGAGTCAATATGAGATATTGAGCTCATTTGTTTGAATGAGTCTACTCGGGGATCAAGAAACACATAGATTGATCAAGGATGACACGGTCTATGCCTCATTAGTCAATTTAGATATCAAGGATAAAATGACAAGGTCATACATTATCATAGTCACGGAGGTTTAGTCGGATCTCAACTTTTCTTGTTACTTGGGTGGCAATGATGCATTGCTAGATGCCGCTCATTGCTTATGTGTCTAAGGTGTTTAGGCACATTGCCAACATCACGAGAACCTATTGGGTCACACACTAAGGACATGATGTTTCAGGAAATCTGATCGGGAGCCCGAGTTGGGAACTCGGGAAATCTGAGTGGGAGCCCGAGTTGGGAACTCGGGAAATCTGATCGGGAGCCCGAGTTGGGAACTCGGGAGATCAGATTAGGAGATCTGATCGAGAGCTCGGGATAGGAGCTCGGGAGACTCGGGTCAGGAGCTCAGGGACTTGGTCGGGAGCTCGGCGCTCGGCAGACTGAGCTCGGCGCTCGGTAGACTGGGTCGGCGCTTGTCAGACTGGGTCGGGAGCTCGGCGACTTGGTCGGGAGACCTGGTCGGAAGCCCGAGAGGCCCGGTCAGAATTGCATGGGGAAATTCATTAAAGTGTTTAATGAAGGAAAGAGAAAAGTCTCTCTTCATTGGATGAAGAGAAGGTAAAGAGTCACATGAAAAGATGTGCTCTTTATTGACTTTAATGAAGGGAAGTCAAAGAGACAAATGACTCTTCATATTCATGGGATGAGTATAAAAGAGAGTCTAGTCATTTTGAATGACAAGTGATTGTTTTCTCTTCTTCCCTTCCTCTCTTCTTCCTCTTCTCCTCCTTGGCCGAAACCCTTGTTGGGTTCTCGATGGTCTTGTGAACTACCTCAAGTTGCTAGCATAACTAAGGTAGTTCTTCCCGAAGTTGAGAGATCGTGTTCGTGTGGATACGAATAGAGGCACGGACACTTGAACGTGCAAGAGATCCCGCGCATCTTGGACGAGCGGGATAAGCGAAGGGCACGCTCCAAAGGTATACACTATAGATAGATCTATTAGATATATGAATTTCGTACGAGTTTTCTTTCGCATGGATCGCTCGAGGGTTTTTGTTTCCGCTGCGTTTTGTGTTTTGGTGCCGGGAGATCCCAACAAGCTCAGGCCTGACGAGCAAGAGCAGTCTTCTTTTAAGCCTCCGCGGTTTCCAATCGGTTGGACAGTTGATCTATTTCCCGGGAGGCAGTGGCTAGTACTTGGTGCTCCTCCTCCGACCGAACGTCAGCCTCCGCTAACTGCATCTTCAGAGCAGTTATCTCAGAGCGAAGGAGTTCTAGGCCTTCCTCGCTAGGGGGAGAGTGCAATCATCCAGCTGGCTCTCCAGCTCCCTTATCCTCAGATCCCCCGCCCGACGTTCCCTGGTGTTGATGACCAGGGACTGAGCTACAGCTCGGTAGGCGACCCAAAATTGTACAAGAGCAAACGTTAGAGATAGAAGTATGAGTAACGAATTGAAGAAGAAATTTACCTGAGTGACGTCCATGAATAACTGACTCTTAGATTAACTCAAATAACCGACTTGGGCCAAGTGACGAATGTTTCGATTCCTAGGACCCGACGAGTCATTAAGGAAGAAGGAATGATAATATGGGCCCCGCAGATACTGCGCTTCCCCTCATCATGCCACCAACCTAATCAGTCAGCCACACTTCCTTCGATTAGATTTGAAGGGGGGACTTGTGATAGGGATGAGCAATCAGGAGGGACACGTAGCACGGGAAGCTACGTGGCAGGGCCCACCAAACTAGTGACCCGAGATCTGACTAGGGATCAAGATCCCGAGACTATCTCGGGAGAATGGAGGACGACCCCCGAGGTCAGCCCGGGAGATAAGACTCTGAGATTTACTCGGGAGAATGGAGGAAGGCCTCCGAGGTCAAACCAGGGATCGAGCTCCCGAGACTATCTTTGGAGGATGGAGGAAGGCTCCCGAGGTCAGCCCGGGAGATCAGACTCCGAGACTGACTCGGGAGAGTGGAGCCCAAAGAGTAGCGTAGGGATAAGAAAGCCAAGCTTCAAGTACCCTCTCCTCCTTCTAGAACAGGAAAGTCAGCAGATAATTATTGTTTGCAACGCATGGTAATTAGTGCCTTAATAGTCATGATGGTCGTTACTAGAAGAGAATAACTATTAAGTAACCGATAACTAAGAAACGTGGAGGGAGAGGTGGGGATACGTGGGGGAGGGCGTCAGGTATATAAGATGTTTCGGCACCCAAGTAAAAATGGATAAGTTTTGGAGAATTCGGATACTTTTGATTCCTCATTTTTCTCCCCCAAAAGAAGGAGTTTTGACTTGAGCGTCGGAGAGGGTTCCACCAAAACTTCTTTCGGTGCATCGCCTTTACGCTCGTGTTAACTTCACAGGCACCGACATCTTCTTCCCGTCCTCATCATCGTGGGTTGTGCTTTGGTGATTCATCATCCCCGTCATTCACTTCCGGAATAGTAATAAAACTAGAAAAAGACCTTACTGTTGGAGATAAACGAACTGGATCAGAAAATAATGGACTACTAGATGATGTTGTGTGTTATATATTGTTGCAATTTGAACCAAGGATTTGGTTTGGTCAATTGCAAATCTTTGGTTCTAACATTGCAATGTGTTGGCCTTGCTTTCTAATTTATTTATCCATTTTTTCTAACTGTGTCTTTTGCTCCATCACTATTAGGTTGCATGTAATATGACTTGGAACATCTCCCCATAAATCAGATGGGCTAACATCATCACCAAGCATACGTACTCGGCCTGGTCTATCTGGTCCAATTATTTTAGCAAATATTTCATTTTAACCAACTTGATCATCCTCATCTTCAAGAAGTTGATTTTCTAGTTCTTTCATTAATTGCAGCCTTTACGAAAAAATATAGGGCCAAAATTTATACATAGTGATGATGAAAACAAAAATCTTTCAAAGTAATTTAGTTGAAGTTTATAATGCAACTTACCAATTTTTCTACAACAATATTGTTTGAGGGACTTCCATTAGCATGAGTGAAGCAGACATGGAATAATTCAACTCATGATGGGGGTCGTTCCTTTCCTTTTCTCTAAAATTAGAATTGGTTAAACGTTTATAGATTCTGATGCATTTAGAATTATAAGATTAGTAAGAAAAAAATACCAATTTTTGTTGCACTTGAGCAAAAGATCTTCTTCCAGTTGTCTGATTCATTATCTTTTGCTTCCGAGCAATCTTATTGTTTTTCACTTCATTCCTAATATATTAAATTCAACTTGATACACAATGCTAAAGTCAACATGAAATTTTTTCTAAATGGATAAAGTATTATATACCTTTGATTTTTCTGATTTCCACTGAACAATTAATTTCACATATTGTTCCACAAAAGGTCTGTTATCTCTTTCTTACAGAAGAACTTGCATTAGTAACTAAGGATCATAATACTTCTTTTTTAGCTCTAACTTCCAGTTTCTCCATTTTTTTGCTATTGAACGTAGTGTCCAACTTTCTGTTCCAAGAGAAAGGTCATACTTTTCCTATAAAGACATTTAGATAATTTACCCTCATGATAAAAAATTACTTAATAATAAAATTATGAAATAACATTTCAATTACCTTTACAACATCTAACATTTGTTTCTTATTTTCCAAGGGCATGTTATGCCAATCTTCTACATCAATTGGACAAAATTTACCATTTCTTGCCAAAGTACCGAAAAAATCAGTAAATTTATTTCTTCTTGTTCATATATGGCGTCCCATACTATCACATTGAATCTTAATACGTGGCAGCGTGCTAGGTCGACCCCAAATTTCCTTAATAAATGTAGGGCCTCTAGTTTTCTTCTTAGCATCAGGAAATTCAGTTTCACAATCTACATCTAGAAATAAATGAGAAATAAATATTGCGAAATAAATTATTACATTCTTCGTATAGGTTACCTTGATCAAATTCTTCATCCATAAAATCATTTTCAACATGTGAGCTATTGTTGAATATGATTCTAGAGGTCAAATCTGTATGATTTTATATAAGGTAAAAAAAATGACACCTTGTAACTCAACACCTTTATGGTTCTAAGCTTTATCTATTTGGTTATTTGATGCACCTTGTATATTTTGACAATCTGCAGAAGTATTATTTTAACACAAAATGTAAGCAAATTAAGTTTGTAATTATAATCAAGAACATTCTAACCTTTTTTTGCTAGTTACCACGTTCTCAAGTTTCCTTGCATGATATATTTCAATAAAGTATATAACATACAAAAGAAAAAGATCAATTAGGAGTTATACAAAAGACAACTATTGATTACTTATGTATAAAATAAGATTCTATTTCTTTCTTTGAAATTTCCAGTTGCGTGATTGACAATCAAAATTCGTGGGGGAGTATTTGCCTCATCTTGAAGTTGAAAATGAGATTTTCTAACTTTTTTACTTTTAAGAGTAATTCCTATCAAAAGCAAATTATATAGGATAAATAAAGCATGAGATAAAAAATTATACCAAATTATATTGAAACTTAATATTTTGAAATAAAAATTTCTAGAGTTTCATATATTTTTATATCTAATATCTTATACATCAATGCCTTTATGGTTCGAAGCTTTATCCATTTGGTTATTTGATGCACCTTGTATGTTTTGACAATCTGCATATGTATTATTTTAACACAAAATGTAAGCAAATTGAGTTTTTAATTATAATCAAGAATGTTCTGACCTTTTTCGCTAGTTACCACGTTCTCAAGTTCCCTTGCATGATAGACTGCAATGAAGTATATAATATACAAAAGAAAAAGATTAACTAAGAGTTATACAAAAGACAACTATTGATTGCTTATGTATAAAATAATATTCCACCTCTTTCTTTGGAATTTCTAGTTGCGTGATTGACAATCAAAATCCGTGGAGTATTCGCCCCATCTTGAAGTTGAAAAATGAGATTTTTTAACTTTTTTACTTTTAAAAGTCATTCCTATCAAAAGCAAGTTATATAGGATAAATAAAGCATGAGATAAAAAATTATACCAAATTATATTGAAACTTAATATTTTGATGCATCATATGTCTCCAATCCTACCTCCCACAAATCATTCAAATATGCAACAAGGGTCTGCAAATAGATGTCAATATTATTTCCAGGAGCAGAAGGACCAGGTATTAACAACGATAACATAAAGTATGGTTGTTTCATATACATCCATGTTGGAAGATTATAAGGCACTAAAATAACTGACCATGTACTATACACCACACTTATATTTTTGAATGGATTAAATCCATCTGAAGCTAATCCTAGCCTTAATGTTTAGGGCATACTTTGCAAATTTTGGGTGGTTATGATCAAACGTTTGCCAATATGGGGAATCAGTTGGGTGTCGTATGTAACCATCTTTCGTGTGAGATTCAGAATGTCATCTCATATGGATTACCATTTTGTAGGACATGAGCAAACGTTGTAACCTAGGCTTTATTGGAAAATACCATAAAACCTTGCATGCAACTTTCCTCTTGTCGCTAATAGGATCATCTTCAGTTGTTTCCCATCTAGGCTCGTTGCATGTTTTGCATCGAACTCTTTCTTCATCCAACCTCCAGTATAAAGTGCAATCATTAGGGCAAGCATTGATCTTTTCATAACCAAGTCCTAATAGTTTCATCAATTTCTCTGCATCATAGTATGACTTTGGCAAATCTTTTATAACATTTGGAAATGCTTCTCTCAACAAATCCAAAATCATATTGAAGATTTTATTGGTCATTTTCCCAAGACATTTTAAGTGAAGTAAGCGAATGATAAATGTAAGTTTTGAGAATTTCTTGCATCCTGGATATAACTCTTTTTGCGAATCATTAATTAATTTATAGAATTTCTCGGCCTCGCCAAATGGAATATCTTTATCCTATTCAAATCTTGTTATATTGATTGTACTACCATCGTGTTGTGGGACCCCAAAAGCTTCATGAACTAATCCCTCCATATCATCAACATCATCATTAGATGGAACAGAACTAGATATTGAAGATGCACTACATGTTATCTCTCCATGAGCCACCCAATGAGTATAACATTTGATAAATCCATCAACTGTCAAATGATCATAAACATCCTCTCTTGAAACACATAAGCCAATCTTATACCTTGTACAAGGACATGCAATCATTCCATTTATGTTTGTATTAGAAAATACAAAATCTAAGAAATTCTCAAGTCCTTTTCTGTATTCCTCAGTTTATCTTGGCAAAAACATCCCTTTATCCATCACAATTCTAGTAAAAAGATCTACTAAAACTAGTTCAACAAAAAAAAAGATTCAGTTAAAAACTCAAAGACTCAATTACCTACATAGAAACTAAAAAATTTATCTATGAACAACTCAAAAACATTGAATGTTTCATAAGCTAGAAACATGTGATCAAATAGATTCAATCATCATGATAAACTTGATAAGTCAATAGGATAACATGATTTCAATGTCTCAACGGATGTATAGTTATAGTTCTAGAAAACATAGAAAATTCTATTATCCTTATGGTTCTAGAAAACAAAGAAATCATGTCATCAAAGAAGTTTAAGGTACATGGTGAGGTTCAAGAGATTGAAACATTGGAAGTTCTTAGCTTCATGGTGCAAAAAGATGGTTGCGCAAAATGATTGTAATACATTGGAAGTCAATAAATCTTACAAGGGATAGTAGTAATATATTTATCAAAGCAAGATGGTTGCGCAAACGAGAATTCATTGGAAGTTCTTATAGTTCTAGAAATCAAAGAAATCATGTCATCAAAGAAGTTAAGATTCAATCATCTTTATAGTTCTAGAAAACAAAGAAATCATGCCATCAAAAAAGTTAATATTCAATCATCCTTATAGTTCTAGAAAACAAAGAAATCATGTCATCAAAGAAGTTAAGATTCAATCATCCTTATAGTTCTAGAGAACAAAGAAATCATGTCATTAAAGAAGTTTAAGGTGGTTCAAGAGATTGAAGCATTGGAAGTTCTTAACTTCATGGTGCTAAAAGATGGTTGCGCAAGATGGTTGCAATATATTGGAAATCAATAAATCTTACAACTATTGATCATTGTAGTAATAGTTTTATCAAAGCAAGATGGTTGTACAAACTAGAATCATTGGAAGTTCTTATAATTCTAGAAATCAAAGAAATCATGCCATCAAATAAGTTAAGATTCAATCATCCTTATAATTCTAGAAATCAAAGAAATCGTGCCATCAAAGAAGTTAAGATTCAATCATCCTTATAGTTCTAAAAATCAAATAAATCATGCCATCAAAGAAGTTAAGATTGATTGGAGTTTCAATCCAAATAATGCTCATCAATCCAAACAATAACAACAGCAGTTGACACAAGGAATACAAATAATGCTGATCAGAAATAGCACAAGGAATAATAACAATAGTTGGCACAAGGAATACAAATCAGAAATGACACAAGGAATAACAGCAGTAGTTGGCACAAGGAATACAAACAATGCTGATCAGAAATAGCACAAGGAATAACAGCAGCAGTTGGCACAAGGAATCCAAACATCAGCAATTGACAAAGAAGTTAAGATTGATTGGAGATTCATTCATCATTTAGCACTAGATTGATCAAACAATGTTGATCAGAAAGCAATAGATTGAAGCATGATAGTTACGCAAACAAGAACAAAGCAACAACAACTCACAGAGATGGTGAAAAAAATTTCCTTACAACCACTTTACCACTTGAAATCACATAAATCAACAAACTCCTAAATCTTCAAAAGAAACAAAGCGCACAACAACCTTGCAACCTAGGGCTTCAGATCATGAGACAGTGGAAGAGGAAAGAAATAATCTCAGTGGGGTAGACCGGGGGGGGGGGGGGGCAGATGACTTTGGTGGGGAGGTGTGCGCGTGGCGAGGAGGGTCAAGTAGGGTAGATGGCCGTGCTGATGGGGAGGCGCGCGAGTAGGGTAGATCGCGTTGGTGGGGAGGAGTGCGTGTGGGGAGGCGCTCGCGTAGCCTAGACCACGCTGGTGGGGAGGTGTGCTGGTTGGAGGCGCTCGCGTAGGGGGAGGGGTGAGCAGGGATGAGATGTGTGACAAGTTTGAGAGAGGGAGAAAGATTAGGGATAGAGGATAGCGTGCATGAGGGTGGGGGAGATGAAGCAGGGACGACACGCTAATTGGGATCGCGCACTGGCGACTTTAGGGATTGCGCGTTGGCGAATTTAGGCTTGATGAGTATTTTATTTTTTTAGAAGGAATGAAAAAATAGAGAACATATTATGACATTAATTAAAATATCATAATAATATATCTAATTAGTTTTTTATTTTATTAATTTTATTAATTTTTAATCAAATGTATAAATCAACGACATTTTTTATCGAATGTTATTAAAAAAGTCTCAGAGAAATCAATTTTTTTTAGCAACTGCTTATCTTGTTTATATGTCTTTTATAGTTCATTGTTAGAGTAATCAGAATCATCACATATTCACCCCTTCTTGAAGTTTTAAATTCTTGCATTACCGAATTTTATTTGATGTAGTCTAATTTCACATTTAATATGCATTATGCACTATAAATGATTTTAAAAATTATTATCAAGTTTTTAAAATTATAAAAGGAATACTTAATAAATATTTTTTTGATAATCTAAATATTATTTGTTTAATCATGAATATGTAGACAGTTGTAAAATTGAATTCCATACAAATTTAAATATATTGGAGCAAAAAAAAAATGATATCGAATATTATCGAGCCTATAGTAAAATTGTGATAGGTAAATTATGGAGAGGAAGATTTTATCTTAGTACAGGTCTTTTGCATGAGGTATATATATATATATATATATAAAAGATTTTAAATAAGAATAAAATCACTTGATGTATTAAAAGTTGCATAAGACATATTTACAAGGTATATATATATAGCAGTAGTAAAATATTCAAAGAAATAATAAAAGAATAAAAATTTAAATTTTAAATGGAATGAAACTTTGTGCATAAATTTTACTCTGAATTTAGGCCATCTCCAACCAATACACCAAAACATCAAATTTGGTGTCAAAACCGCACCAAACCACTCCAACCAATACACCAAAACCCATTTCAAATTTGGTGTGATGAATAGTGCATCACCAAATTTGGTGATGCACTATTCATCACACCAAATTTGGTGTTGGAATTTTTTATTTTTTTTAATATTTAAAAATTCTTATTATATTATATAATCAATAAAATCATATATAATATATATTATTAAATATTATATTACTAAATATCATTAATAAAATTAATTTATAATAATTATTTTTTTCATAATTATTTAAAAATATTAATTAGTTGTTATAATATTAATTAAAAAATATAATAGCGTATTTTAATTTAATTAAACTTATAAAAATTTAATTTAATAAAAAATTTATTTATTAAGCATATTTTAATTATAATTATATTTATAAATTATATCATTAATTTCAAAAAAAATATATAATAAAATAATTAAAATTAAATGTTATTGTTTATTTTAAATAAAAATTAGTAATTATGTTAATTGTGTGTGATTTTAAAATATTTTTATATAGATTGGTTGGATGTAAAATTTTTAAAAATTAACTTATTAAAATATTAATTTTAAATATAATATGTATCATGTAAAGATTATTAAATTAAAATTTATGTGGATAATTAAATTTTGAATAAGACGAAATAGAATATTCCTTTTTGGTGTGATATGATGTTAGTGGGTTGGAGCTGAAATAGTATTTGGTACTGAAATTGCACCATTTTAGTTAGAATTGACACCAAATATGATGTTTTGGGTTGGAGATGGTCTTATAAATTACAGAGTAAGCGAATCAGGATCATGTTCCTTCCCGTTTAATTAGGCAAAACTCAAACATCTAAATAAGAAAATTAGATAAATTTCAAATATTAATTGAATACAAAATGTAAGTTAAAATCTTAATATTATAAGCTATAATTGCATACACACTTTTACTTTTTTTTTTATTACTACGACAATTAAAATATATTTATAAAAAGTTTTTGATAATTTTTTATAATTGGAGTAATAAAATAAAATTATCATTGGATTAATTATGCTTTTAAATTTATTTTATAATGTTGTTTATTGATTTTTAATTTATTTTATATATTAAGTGTGCCTCTATAAATTCAAAAGCGGTTAAAATCTTGCCTCTTATTCGCACTAGGGTACGCACTTCGCCGTGGTTTCTGACGTTGCCCTAGCTCAACTCTGTCCGTCTCCGGCACCTCCGCCGTCTTCCATTCCGTGACTCCCTCGATTCTATAGGCGGCTTCACGTCATGGCCGGAGGCCGCGGTAAGCAATCGGCTGATGACGAGGACGTTGACCACTACGCCGTCCTGTGCCTTCCTTCCGGCGAAGAGGGTGCGAAGCTGACCCTAAAGGAGATCGAGAAGGCCTACCGCAACCAGTCGCGGATCCGCCATCCGGACAAACGACCCGACGACCCCAACGCCACCGCCGACTTCCAGCGACTCCGCACCTCCTTCGAGGTTCTCAAGGATGAGGCTGCCCGCCGCGTGTTTGACTCCCGCCTTCGTGCTCGCCGCGAGCGAATTCTTCGAGACTGCGCTTTCGATGCCAAGCGGAGAAAGCTCGCAACTGATCTAGAGGAGCGGGAGCGAGCGGCTGAGGAAGAAGATGCAGCAGACCCTGCCAAGCAGGCCGAGCGTAAGGAGAGGGACGTGGCGGCCCGTCTGCAGAAGGAGCTTGCCGAGTTCCAGGCGAGGAAGACCAAGAAACCTACTGCTGCTTCCAATTCGACTTCTAAGGTATTGTATTCATTTCCCAGCGTTTTTTTGTATATATTTAAGGTTTCAATCGTTCTTTTTTATTTTTGACATCTTCATACTTTCATTTACTTCGTTTTGGTGGTGATGTTTATTGTCAGAGAATAGGTTCTTGGAAGTGTACCATGATAATTATTATTTTTCAATTCGGAATTTGAGCTAGGCCTCACCTTATAGCAGATCTTATCTTAATGGTCGATACTTTTGGTGAATGCGGTTGAATAACACAATGTAACAACCTTGAGGTTTCCAATGCCAATTTTCGTGATGAATGGGAATTGTCATAATCAAGATTCCCGACTGACTATCTAGCTTATCATACTTGATATTGTATTNATTTGTCTAGACTTTCTTAAAAGAAAGTGCCCAAAATTGCGAGATTTTATAAATAGGTTTTCAGAATAATTGTAAGTTTCTGGTATAAAGAAAACCTACATATTTTCAAAATTGAAAAATTTCTAAAATTAGAAAAATTTCCAAAATTGGAAAGTTTCCAAAGATGGGAAGTTTTCACAATTATTATAAAATTTCAGACACTAGAAAATTTTAAAAGTTTTCGAAATTTCATGAGGATTTCCAAACTTAGAAATTCCTAAATCTAAAATTTATTATAATTTGAAAGTTTCCATAATTGAAAATTTTTTCCAAAATTGAGATCATGACAAAGTTTTCCGCAAAACAATTATATGATTTTGTCGAACACTAACCGGCTCTGATACCACTGTTGGGACCGGGTGCATGTCGACAAGGATACGGGTCCGTAAAATTTTAAATTTTTTCGTGCAGCGGAAGAATTAGCATAAAATAATTTCTTAAATTATTTTAACCTCGTATCTAGCATGCAACCTTATGATGTGTTGACGTAATCATAAATTAAAACTTTGCGGAAAAGTAAACTAATTTACCAAGTACCTCGCGTAACTCGAAGTAAGGGACGAGATCCAACCGTAGCGTCCCTTGGAAGCTTCGCCTCTATTCGCGTCCACGCCGAGTTCTCTTAGGGATAACTTCGCAAAGTCACGAGTTTTGTGCCAACGAGAACTACTAGATTCTCTAAAGCACAACAAAGAAGATCAAGAGAGGAAGGATGGAAACTAACCAACAAGAAACGGAATCTCAATTCCGGGAAGAGAGGAGTTGTGGTCCGCTTCTTCTTCTTCTTGTTTGGCTTCTCCTTCTTCTTGGTAGCTCACGGCAACTCCCTTGGGATGTAGGTGCGCCGGCCCTAGGGTTGGTATGCGTCGGCCCTAGGGATGGTGAAGGGCGCCGGCCCTAAGGGAAAAGAGAGAAAGGGAAGAGAAGAATAATAGAGAGAGAGGGAGAGGTTAGCTCTATATCGATTAAGAAATCAAGGCTTGCCTTTGGTTTCTTTTATAGTGGCCTTTCCCTCGCCAAGTCTCCTCTTAACGGAATTAGTTATCATAAGAAATTTATCCTATAAATTCTCTTATGAATTATTCCGTTTAAACCAAGTTTTATTATAACTAACTTTATAATAAAACTAATTAGTTATCATAAGAAATTTATCCTATAAATTCTCTTATGAATTATTCCGTTTAAACCAAGTTTTATTATAACCAACTTTATAATAAAACTAATTAGTTATCATAAGAAATTTATCCTATAAATTCTCTTATGAATTACCAAGTTTTATTATAACTAACTTTATAATAAAACTAATTAATCTCTCCTTTTATTATGGAATAAATTTTTATAAGAAATTTATAAACTTTTTTATTATGGAAAAATCAATTCATAATTGATTTTATTAAAATAAACCAATTCATGGATTATTTTATCTTCCATAAAAAGGAATAAATTTCTATAAATTTATTTATATAAATTTCTTTATACAAATTTATTTATCCATAATTTATAAAATAAATCGCGCTAGATCTATTTTATTAATTAAACCAAATAAAATGGTTTTCTCCCTTTAATGTGGCTGGCCAAACCAAAGAGGGTGGGCACCCTCTTTGGCCGGCCACTTCAATCCCCACCAATCGCGAATTAAACTCATTTAATTCGCCCAATAAACCTTCAAAAGACTTAGCCATTTTTAGCTTCCATTGCGCCTCTGATTAACTCAGATTCGACTCATTTCTCTTGATTGGGAAATCTAATTTTTAACTCGTTTTAAATCCCTCGGATTACTCGTAGTGCGTGTGACTAAATAGGCTTTCGATTTATGTTGGTCGTCTATAATCAACTAATTATAGAACGATCATGAGTGGCACCTAGTAGTACATCATGATCCCCAATTAATCGAAAGATCAACGGTTTGACCTCAAAAGAATTATTCTGAAACCCTTCAGCAGCTCTAATGAATCGTGCCTCATTCCCTTCACCATCTTATACCCACTTGGTTCAGGACACGGTTTATTTGTGTCAGTCCCCACTAGGCTGACTACGTCACACCTAGCCCAAGTAATGTCTTTCTCGTCCTTTGGATTTCTAATTACTCTCATGTATTTTAGAGATTCGCACTCCAAACATGATATACTCTGGCCTGAGGTTTTGAGTAACAATCCGACGATTGGCCTGGGTATACATCTCCTCGCAAGGAGTGGTGAATCCTTTGTAGGCTGTTTAAACATCTTCGGGCACTTCGGCTTATACCCAATCATCTTGGGTCCACACCTCCTTGGAGATGCTTGCTTAAGATGTTAAAGTATAAGTCTCCATGACCAAGATGACTTGAACACCGCAAGTCAAAGGAATATCGCACTTAAGCCGCAGTAAGAACTTCATTGACATTTCTATAGATAGATTCCATATGAAGTCTTACAGCTAGTCACTCCAATGAACTAGTTCCCTTAACTAGCATCCATGTTTATCTTCGGACATCCCAATGTCACCAGCCAGTGAGAATCAGCTGATTAGAGAATAACCCATGCTAGTTTCAACAGAATTGATAGTGTCCATATTTATCAATTCATCGACTAGGGATATTTTCAATATTTCACATTTGCACATTTAGAGATAATCACTAGTTGTGATCCCATCACAAATTCTCTTATGCTGTGAGTTGTATTGCGGGCATTCAGTAGATGAGTTTAAGATCCCAATCAAATACACAAGCATGTATACTCAAATAGTGAATTATCATTTATTAAAATAAATGTTTTACAATCATAAGGCGATTGCCTTAGGACACTTCTCTCATATCACTAACACCTCTCGCCGTCACGGTTGTTAACGATTCCTCCATTCGCCTGCCAGCCATTACACCTGCCACTGACCCCCACATTGGTGCTGCGGCCGATCCTACTATCTCCCCGACCATTGACCCGTCTGCTTCTTCTGCTACTTCCGACACGCCTGTGCCCGACAGATCGGGAACTCCCTCTGCTGATGATCCAACTGAGGATCCGATGATGCACCTTTTGGTGCCTTCTCGGGCTAACCGCCGCTTGAGGATGCCCCCGGGTGAGCTACCCGATCGGCATCAGGATCTGCGCCTGTATGGGTCGGTAGCCGACCGTTACGCGCAGGGGCTTGAGGAGTCTTATTTCCGGGGCTCCCGCAACAGAGCTGATGCTTTTTTCCTTAAGGCCACTTAGGTATGTCCAGACGAACTGGGTCCTTTATTGAGCACTTCTGTTTCTTATTCCTAAGACCAGCATTCCTTTTGCAGTTCATGGGAGACTGCCATGGATTCTCTATGTCTTTTCTGGCCCAGGGCTCGGCTCGGGCTAAGGCCATGAGGGAAGTAGAGCGCTTGAAGACCCAACTGGCGCACTCTCAGCTGGTCTCTGACGAGCCCACCCTAAACTACCTGCGAGCTGAGGTTTGGGCTCTGCAAGATCAGTTGGTTCACTCTAAAGAGCGACTTGAGGCGGCACGCGGCCAAATCGAGATGGCACAGCAGGCCATGTCCCAAACAAACATCCAGCTTTCCTCCCTGAAGCATGCCGAGCGGAGGGCGCGAGCTCTTCAGGCGAAGGCTCAGGACGAGTTGACCCAGGTGAAGTCTGAACTTCAGGAGGCGTCTGCTACCAACGACTCCCTTCGGGCTCAACTGGAGACTAGAGACGCTGAGGTTCTGGCTCAATCACAAAAGATAAGTGAGTTGTCCGCGGAGCTCTCCTCTAGGGACCAATTGCTACAAGGTCAGAAGGAGGAGATCAAGCAGCTACTGAAGGAGAAATCCGAGTGGGAGGCAGCTAGATCAGAGCCTGCGGAGCTCCGATCCTACAAGGAAATCGAACGCTCCAGGCTAGAAAAGCATAGGCTCGAGTGCATCAATGCCCTAGCTCATATGACCAAAATCGCCAACCGGTTCATGGACGTAATGATGCCCCAGGGAATTAACATCGTCTATCGACTCAGACTCGGCGGGTACCTGCTACCCGATCTGCCTCCCACCGCAGTGCAGCTCCAGGATATGTGTAAAAACCTACCTGACGTAACTGACGAGCCGTTTAAGTGAAGGTCAGGTCTCCTATATTTTTGTCTTTCTTCATTTTGCACTTGTAAGGGTGATTGATTCCCGGTTATGTAACATCTCTGCCTTACCAAATGAAATATTTCCCTTCCCACTCGGACTTCTTAGGCTTGGTTTTATTGTCGAGTGTTGACACCCCAAATGATCCTTAGCTGTAGCGCTTGACTCGGGATAACCCTTTGCCGCATAAACCATTGAGCCAAGGGACCTGCGGGGTTGACCCGTCTGCGAGAATTTGACCACTTGGTTAGGTTGACACCCAGGAAGCGTGGATCGCCATGCGGCCAACCGGGGCCTAAACCAAGGGATTTGCGGGAGTTATCCCGTTTGTGAAGGTTTAGCCACTTGGTTAAGTCGGAACCCGGGGAGCGTGGGTTGCCGCGCGGCCAACCGGGACTTAAACCAAGGGATTTGCGGGAGCTGGCCCGTTTGTGTCTCTGCGCCTATCCCATCGAGGCGATTCATATCTCAATTTTTGACAACCGCCTTAACGAGCGATTGAACATATCGACAGTGAAATGACGCTTCGGGCAGCGAAACATCTATCATCGGTCATAAGTGCCTTGGGCGGCGAGTGGCTCTTGCCCCCTTACTCCCACTTTAATACCTCTCAACACTTTCCCGCCATGCGATCGAGCACGACCCTTTGATCCCGCGATTTACTGAGGCCTTCTATGAACGGCCGAGATTGTTTGCCTTCTCCTATATATAGGCGACGCCTTCCAGCGTTTCTTTCAACCCCAAACACCCGTGAGACCGGAATCACAGTCAGTTTTTCAGCCATCTTCCATCATGCCCTCTGACTCCTCTGAGGAACTGTTTTCTCTGAGAAGACTTTACACCTCTTTGGACGATTCTTACCTTTCTTCCTTGGAAGATATAGACCGAGAGTTTCTCGAGATGATGCTCCCCCCAGACTCTCCTCTTCCGACGAGGATACTCACGCCCACCGCTTCTCCTCGCGCAGGTGCTTCTCGTAAGGGGAAGGAACCGATGAAGCAAGGGCTAGCTTCCAGCATGGGGGTCTCCGATACGGATGACCTACCCTTGAAAACCCGCCGTAATATGCTTCGTTCGGCTATTTTTTCATCTTCACATGGTACTTTCGCACCTCCCCACCGAGCGAAGCGAGCCAGGGTGCCGACTTTTGCAGAAGCTGCTGCCGCGACACCATCATCATCCTGTGTGACCTCCCCTCCGGGGTGCACCCATCCTCCGCCTGGCCTCGAGGTATCTCTCTCTCCACCGACTCGCGAGGTTGCCCTTCCTCAGTCGGGGAGCTCCCCTCTGGTGCCTTCTTTTGCTAAGGGAGTTAATGTCTACCCTCCTCTGACAAGGGCAATCTCCCCGAGCGTTACAACTCCCGGGGCTCCCTCTTCTTCTACTTCGTCGAGGAGGGTTTGGATGTTCGCGCCAGTAGGGTATCCGAAGGGAGGTGTCCATACTATCCTCCGCCACTCGACCCAGGGCGGTTCTGTATGCCGACCGGCTGGCAATACTGGCTCGACTAATGCTGAAGGGGGGCTACTATTAGATGGCCCCTATCTCAGCCAATGTCAGTCCGGGGAGGCTCTTTGAGGGCATTCTCACCAACCTCTCCCAGAATATGGGCATCCGTTGGTGACGATATTGCCATTAGCTCTCCTGGGCCAGTCTCTCCTAATGCCGCCCTCCCTGGGGCATTAGCTAGTGACTCGTGTTCGAGGAGCGGTCTGGACAGGGAGTCTGAAGCCCTGTCCAGCCGAGAGTCTGGAAACTCTGCTCGGGCGGGAACCCAGAAACTGTGCTCAGGCGAGAGCACCTAGGCCAACCCCGGAAGCCTCCATTTATGAAAGATGTTTTTCCTTTCTTTGATTCTGACTCTTGTCTTCTTTTTTCGACAGGCGGCGCAGCCATCTTGGAATCTTGAGGAATTGGTAGCGCTCAAGACGCAACTTTTTGAGGCAAACCACGTCATCTCCACTCTGCGGGCTGACCTGAAGGCCAAAGAGGAAGAGCGAGCTGCCTGTGCTGTGGAGCATGGTAGGCTTCAACAAAGACATGAAGTCCAAACCTCCGTACTAAAGGCGGTTCAACGGCGCATACAGCGCCTCAAAGGATATACCGACTCTCTGCTCCACGGCAAGTCCCCGATGAAGACCGGCCGAGCACCGTGAACTGAGAGCAGTTGTCATTGGGAGATGTTCTCTCTATTTTACTTTGCGGGAGAGGGGCTAGGCCTCAATTTTGTAATAGCTTTTGATAATAAGAATGCCGACTCGTTTATATCCCTTGTGTCTTTACGATGTGTTAAGGATCTTGTTAGGATTGATCGTGTCCGCTAGAGGGGGTGAATAGCGTTTCTTCGATTCTTTTCACTTACGTTGTTAGTTTACGCAGTGGAAATACAAACAAAAATAAAACTAACAATAAGAACAATGCTAACAAACCAGGTTTTACTTGGTATCCACCTCGGTCGGGTGACTAATCCAAAAATCCTTCGGTGGATCAACCCCCGGATAACCTCCGGCTAGATCTGTCGCTTCTTGTGGGTGGAGAAACTTCGCCACAACACTTCGGACGCTCTTTGATCACAATAGACTACTAACACGCTTTACCCAAGCGAGTTTCGTCAAGAAACTCAGCCACCACGAAGTCCTCCTTAAATAGGACTCGGGACTGATTTCTCACTACCAGTCGACTGCCCCCAGGGCAGTCGACTGGTGCCAGCCAAATTCGACCGTTGACACTCCCAACGTTCGAATTTGCCAGCTCACCAGCCACCTACCAGTCGACTGCCCCCAGGGCAGTCGACTGGTCCCTAGCTGAATCCCTTGCCGAGTACATTCACACAACACTTGACCCTCACGACTAGACTGACTCCTCCTCCGCAGCCTCGACTGTTGCTTTCGTGCCCTCTTCATCTTCGGCTGCCGTCCCTCGGATGCACGCAAGCCTCCAGCTTGCCTCCATGCCATCGTTCACGCATGCCTCGAAGTCCGTGCCCATCAGCTCATCGTCCCTGCTCTCCAAGGCCCCTCGGATGCGCACACAAGCCTCTAGCTTGCCTCCATGCCATCCTTCACCGTACCGAGGCCGTCCAGTCAAGTTCATATGTGTAACCTATACAGCCTGCACACTCAACATACACATTCCAAACATTAAAACCTATGGTCACTCCGGACCATCTTAGGGTCGATTGCTCCAACAATCTCCTCCTTTTTGATGTTTGGCAATACGTTTAAGTTAGGGAAAACAAGATAGTAGTCGAATAACAAAATAAATGCTACAATCATGCATATGCAATGCATACATGGATCATATCCCAAGGTGTCCCACACCTAACCCTCCAAGTTAGGAATTTTCTCACACCTAGCCCTCCAAGCTAGGACTTTTCCACACCTAACCCTCCAAGTTAGGAATTTCGCTAAAACGGGCTTTTTAATGCTTCTCCTATGCTCCCCCTACACTGGACTTACAAAGGCTTTTTAAGAACCTCTCCAAGGTTCCCCTTACGCCAAAAATGGAGCAACCATGCTCCCCCTTAATCTCAACTCCCCCTAAAACTAGGGTTTTTAGCAGAGGTATGTTTGGTTTCCCACTTAAACCCAACATCTCTCCCCCTTTGTCATACATCAAAAAGTCCCCAATAATATCCCAATTATTGGTTCTTTTAATCCCTAATGCTCCTAAACATAGTGTACTAACCCCCCCCCCCGTACACTTGTTTTCAATCATTCGGACCCAAGTCAGCTGCTGGATACCCACACTAGCCCTGACCAGTCGACTGCCCCCAGGGCAGTCGATTGATATTTTGAATATCAGTTGTCTGGCCGAATTTCAGAAACGCGCCAGAAATTTCACAAATTTTTAAAAATTCTCAAATTTTGTGGAGAACTTTGTGATACATATACCTACTTGGGAAAACACATTTCACCATGTATCTATCCCTATTCCCAAGTTTGGTATAAAACCCAAAAGTTTTCTTATGAAAATTAAGGCAAATAGGAGACAACCTCCCCCTTAACCCATGCCTTCTCCCAATTTTCATTTTCAAGGGGTTAAATTCTACCCAACTTAACACCCTAACACCAAGTTAGATTCTACCCAACCTAACTACCAAGTTCTTCTCCCTTGGACACCATTAAAGGCATGTTCCCCAAGCACCCTTATCCCTAGTGTCAATAAGAACTCAACAAAACTTTAAACACCCCAAAAAGGTTGTAAGCACATTTGCTAGGACATACCCTGTCCTAGAAAAATATGATTTGATTAAACTATCACATGTGCTTGACTTTTTGATACATTCTTCTAATTTCCTCAAAAGTTTGACATTTGTATTAAGTTGAAAATCAATCTAAGATTCCATGTGTTTTTCAAGACTCACACTTATAATTTCACACATGGTGTTGTCCTTAATTCTTTTCTCTTTTTCCTATGTATCATAGTATGACAACCTCTCTCTCAACCCTAGACACATAAGGAAGCTTCCAAGGACTTATCATTCAAAAGTCATCCAATGAATTCTAAAACTTCCAAACCATATGATATCACACCACAAAATCTTATATTCTCACAATCCTATCCTATGGTTTCAACTTTTGAAACTTCTGATCATCCACTAGGCCTATTCTACCTCAGCCCTCACTGATCAGTCGACTGCCCAAATAGCAGTTGACTGCAAAAACATACAATGTGCATTTTGGCTCGGACCAGTCGACTGCCCCCAGGGCAGTTGACTGATATCTGATTTTCAGGTTTTCAGGATGAAATTCAGAAATGCCCTAAAAATTCTACAAATCTCCAATAATTATGAAATTTTGTGGGGAGACTTGTGAAGCCAATATCTACTTGGGAAAAATACGTTTCCAAATAAATGTACTCCGGATCCCAAGATTGGCATGAACTCCAACTCCTTTCTAGAGTTTATCAATTTAACTCCTCCAAAAAGTTCTAATCTAGGCTTCTCTTCAATGCATCCTCTTATGATTGATCATAATTCATTCCTACCATTGAATTACATGGTGTTTGCCCATTCAACCTTAATTTTACCAACTATAACCCTAAACTTACACTTTCTCCCTAAATTCCCTTTTTAATGTGTCTAAATCTAGGATTAAGACTTACCCAAGTCTTCCAATCCCTTTGGCACATCTCATCTAATTCCTTGGGAGAAAAACTTTCGAGATCCATCTACCATAGATCCCAAAGGCTTCTAGAACTCCCCCTTGAGCTCTGAGCCTTAGCCACCTCCCTAGGTGACTTAACCCACACTAGACCACATCGGTGTCCCACCGGTGACTCTTGGCCTACAAATGTGACCTTCTTAACCTTGGACACTTTGTCCTTAGTCAAGTCACTCCTTTTCCCTTCGAATGACACTCCCTTGCCATCCTTGGACTTCTCCTCCTTACCATGATTGTATGTCTTCCCAGCATACTTCTTTTTGTTGGTCTTAGAGGTCTTAGACCGATATCCCGATCTATCGTAGTTGGGTTTCAAACTACCCAATACCATGTCTAGACCCTTGGATCCAACGGAGAATCTTTCTAGGGCCTTTTCTAAAGTATCAAGTCTTGCCCTCAAGGCTTGATTTTTCCTTTCCAGATTTTTGACCTTAGAGTCCATATGTCCATTTTGGACATTCCTAGATCTACCCTCCTTTCTAGGCATATTTCTTCCCTTCTTGGGATTAATGCCATCTTTTTTAGGTACAAGGGTCCTAGGTTTGTGATGATGCATGTTTTTCTTGAGATTTTGACCTACCTTGTTATTCCTAGTCCTATCATGATATCTAAAACCATGGTTATGTACTATTAAGCAACTTTCATCAAAACTAGCATGCATGGAGGAATGACTAACATGATTTTTACTATGCAAGAAGGAACTTGATATTAAATTGCTTTTTATCCTAGGGTTAGGAAGTACCTCCCTTACCCTTGAAGTTCCTCCTTGATGTGGACTTCTTTGCTTCCTCCTTTCTTCTTTCTCCCATCTCCTCAAGTGGTCCATCTTCTTGAGCTCTCCACTCTTTGGACACTTGGTGTTGTAGTGTCCTAGCTCACCACACGTGAAGCATCGAATCCTCTTTTTCTTTTCTTGGGCTCCTCCAATCCTACAACCCACATTAGATTTAAATCGAATGGACTCGGGTTTAGATTTTACCTCCTTCTTATCTTTCGGGCACTTGTCCTTGTAGTGCCCCTTTTCGTTGCAACCAAAGCATATAATATGCTCCTTTCTCTTGCCTTTGGTGGAGTTGGAGACTAGGTTGACTTCTTCTTTAACCTTGGATGAAGAAGATGCTTCCTCTTGTTCTTGTGTAGACGAGGGTCTCTCCTCCCCCTCAATCCTTGAGGTGGTGACCTCCTCCTCTTCTCTAGATGAGGTGAATGACCTCTCACTTTCTTCTCCCACTTCTTGAACCAATGAGTTGATTTCTTCGGTCTCTTGAATTTGTGTAGGGTTCTTGTGACACTTTTCCAACTTATCCCACAATTCATGAGCATTCTCATATTTACCTACATCATTCAAAATATAGTTAGGCAAAATATTTAACAAGATATCAATTACCTTCTTATTTGCCCGAAATTGTTCTTGTTGCTCTTTGTCCCAATATCTAGGACGAAGCTTCTTCCCATGCTTGTCCTTTGGAACTTCGAAGGGCTCTTCTATAACTATCCTACATGGCCAATCCATGCTAAGCCAAGTCTCCATCCTTGCCCGCCAATATTCGAAGTCTTCATGATCGTAGGGCGGTGGGATGTAGATGTCGTCCCCAAATTTGTCTTCCATCGTTCTTCCTCTACCGTTCTTGCTCCCTCGGCGATTAGTCCAATCAAGAGCGGTCCTTCGCTCTGATACCAATTGTTAGGATCGATCGTGTTCGCTAGAGGGGGTGAATAGTATTTCTTTGATTCTTTTCACCTACGTTGTTAGTTTGCACCGCGAAAATACAAAAAAAAAATAAAACTAACAATAAGAATAATGCTAACAAACCAGGTTTTACTTGGTATCCACCCCGGTCGGGTGACTAATCCAAGAATCCTTTGGTGGATCAACCCCCGGATAACCTCCGGCTAGATCTGTCGCTCCTTGTGGGTGGAGAAACCTCGCCACAACACTTCGGACGCTCTCTGATCACAATAGACTACTAACACGCCTTACCCAAGTAAGTTTCGTCAAGAAACTCAGCCACCACGAAGTCCTCCTTAAATAGGACTCGGGACTGATTTCTCGCTACCAGTCGACTGCCCCAGGGCAGTCGACTGGTGCCAGCCAAATTCGACCGTTGACACTCCCAACGTTCGAATTTGCCAGCTCACCAGCCACCTACCAGTCGACTGCCCCTAGGGCAGTCGACTGGTCCCTAGCTGAATCCCTTCCCGAGTACATTTACACAGCACTCGACCCTCATGACTAGACTGACTCCTCCTCCGCAGCCTTGACTGTTGCTTTCGCGCCCTCTTCATCTTCGGCTCCCGTCCCTCGGATGGACGCAAGCCTCCAGCTTGCCTCCATGCGATCCTTCACGCATTCCTCGAAGTTCGCGCCTATCAGCTCATCGTCCCTACTCTCCAAGGTCCGTCAGATGCACACGCAAGCCTCCAGCTTGCCTCCATGCCATCCTTCACCGTACCGAGGTCGTTCAGTCAAGTCCATATGTGTAACCTATACAGCCTGCACACTCAACATACACATATAAGAATACAAGGGAAAACCTAACTTAAACCCTTTGCCCAAACATCAAAACCTATGGTCACTCCGGACCATCTTAGGGCCGATTGCTCCAACAGATCTGAGTGGCGTTATGAACCCGAGCGAGGATACTCCGCCCTAAATTAGCATTTTAAATGCGCACAAGAAGCGTATGGACATAGTGTCTTCTAGCCATGCTGGCCACTCAGGCCAGAATACTTCATACTCTACCCTTGTCGGTGTAAAATACTATAAGCCGAGGAGCATCTCGATCGAAAGCGAGTGACTCAGCTTCGGGAGATCGCATAGGAGTTAGTTGAATGAAATTGCCGACTGAGGCCATTGATGGTGCTATCGCTGAGCCATGGACCTTGTGAAGGTCGGCCCTAGTGCTTCCGCTTGAGTCCCGTTGTGGGAACAACCAAGTTAAGGAGACGTTCGGGAAACATTCTTGCTTTACGCCTTCAGCAAGTTAGTACGCCCAGTCGGGCGAGACTCAGGAAGCGTGGACTGCCACGTATCTGATCGGAGACACTGAGTCAAGTGGGGCATGGAGGCGGGTCCATTTATAACTTGCTGGCGAGGCAAGAGTTTTGCGCACACGGTCGGGTAGGACTCAAGGAGCATGGGACGTCATGCGTCTTACTGAGCAGTCGAGCCGCGGGATAAATAGCACACACAGTCGGGCATGACTCAGGGAGCGTGGGACGCCACGCGTCTTACTGAGCAGTCGAGCTGCGGGATAGCACATACGGTCGGGCAGGACTCAGGGAGCGTGGGACGCCACACGTCTTACTGAGCAACCGAGCCGCGGGATAAATAGCGCATACAATCGGGCAGGACTCAGGGACCATGGGACGCCACGCGTCTTACTGAGCAGCCGAGCTGCAGGATAGCACACACGATCGAGCAGGACTCAGGGAGCATGGGACGCCGCGCGTCTTACTGAGTAGCCGAGCTACGGGATAAATGTAACTCGCCCAACGACGAGAGTCTGGACACTGACTTAGGCCGATTTTCAGGAGCGTGGGCCGCCACACGTCCGATCGGAGACACTAAGTAGAGTGGGGCGTGGAAGCTGGTCCACTTATAACTTGCTGGCGAGGCAAGAGTTTTGCTCACATGGTCGAGCAGGACTCAGGGAGCGTGGGACGCCACGCGTCTTACTGAGCAGCCAAGCTGTGGGATAAATAGCACACACAGTCGGACAGGACTCAGGGAGCGTGGGACGCCACGCATCTTACTAAGCAGCCGAGCTGTGGGATAGAACACACGGTTGGGCAGGACTTAGGGAGCGTGGGACGCCACACGTCTTACTGAGCAGCCTAGCCGTGGGATAAATAGCGCACACAGTCGGGCGGGACTCAGGGAGCGTGGGACGCCACGCGTCTTACTGAGCAGCCGAGCTGCGGGATAGCACACACGGTCGAGCAGAACTCAGGGAGCGTGGGACGCCACGTGCCTTACTGAGCAGCCGAGCCGCGGGATAAATAGCGCACACAGTCGGGCAGGACTCTAGGAGCGTGGGATGCCACGCGTCTTACTGAGCAGCCGAGCCGCGGGATAAATGTAACTCGCCCAACGACGAGAATCTGGACATTGACTTAGGTCGATTCTCAGGAGCGAGGTCCGTCACGTGTCCGATCGGAGACACTAAGTCGAGTGGGGCGTGGAAGCTGGTCCACTTATAACTTGCTGGAGAGGCAAGAGTTTTGCGCACACGGTCGGACAGGACTCAGGGAGCGTGGGATGCCACGTGTCTTACTGAGCAGCCGAGCCGCGGGATAAATAGCACACACAGTCGGGCAGGACTCAGGAAGCGTGGGTCGTCATGTGTCTTACTGAGCAGCCGAGCTGCGGGATAGCACACACGGTCGTGCAGGACTCAGGGAGCGTGGGGACGCCACGCGTCTTATTGAGCAACTGAGTCACGGGATAAATAGCGCACACAGTCGGGCAGGACTCAGGGAGCGTGGGACGTCACACGTCTTACTGAGCAGCCGAGCTGTGGGATAGCACACACGGTCGGGCATGACTCTGGGAGCGTGGGACGCTACACGTCTTACTGAGCAGCCTAGTCGCGGGATAAATAGCATACACAGTCGGGCAGGACTCGGGGAGCGTGGGATGCCACGCATCTTACTGAGCAGCCATGATGCGGGGATAGCACACACGGTCGGGCAGGACTCAGGGAGCGTGGGACGCCACGCATCTTACTGAGCACCGAGCCGCGGGATAAATAGTGCACATAGTCGGGCAGGACTCAGGGATTGTGGGATGCCACACATCTTACTGAGCAGCCGAGCTACGGGATAGCACACACGGTCGGGCAGGACTCAGGGAGTGTGGGATGCCACGCGTCTTACTGAGCAGCCGAGCCGCGGGATAAATAGCGCACACAGTCGGGCAGGACTCAGGGAGCGTGGGGCACCACGCGTCTTACTGAGCAGCCGAGCTGCGGGCTAATGGCTCGAGAGACTGGAGCATCTGCGAGCGGGGTAAGGGTCGTGCTCTTCCACTATTATGAGTGTTTTACACTTACATCATAATTCCTCACTCAGCAGCCCGATAGGGCTGAAGATGAATAGCACTCCATGGTCGATCCAACCTCTTTTCCTTCTCATTCTCTAAGTAATAAGCCCCTGAAGCGAGCTTCTGGATGATCTTGAAGGGTCCTCCCCATTGCGGCTCCAGCTTGCTTACATCTCCAACGGGCTTGACTCTCTTCCATACAAGGTCGCCCACTTGGAAGGTCCTCGGCAATACCTTCTGATCATTCTTCTGTTTCATCTTCTGCCGATATGCGAACATCCGACCAGCTGCTTTGTCTTGGATTTCATTAACTAGGTCCAACTCCAGACGCCGCCTTTCCGAGTTATCTTCATCATAAGCCGCCCTTCGGTCCGATTCGCATCCGACCTCGACCGGGATCACTGCTTCGCTCCCATAGACTAGCTGGAAGGGCGTGCATCCTGTTGTTTCTTTGATCGTGGTCCTCAGGGCCCACAAGATGCTCGGGAGCTCCTCTACCCATGTTCCGCCGACGTGGTCGAGCTTAGTCTTTAATCCTCTGAGGATCTCCCGATTGGCCACTTCCGCCTGGCCATTGCTTTGAGGGTAGGCTACAGAGGTGAAAGCTTGCTTGATGCCGTATTTTGCGCACCACTCTTGTATCCTCCTACCCTAGAACTGTCTTCCATTGTCAGAGACGAGCTTGTGCGGGATCCCATACCGGCACAGTATGTCCGCCACAAGAACTTCATCACCGCTTGTTCAGTGATGCGCGACAGAGCCTCAGCTTCTATCCACTTGGAAAAGTAGTCGACAGCCACCAGCAAATACTTTTTCTGGGCAGCAGCAGTTGGAATGGTCCCACAATATCCATGCCCCACTGGTCAAAGGGGCAAGAGACCGCTGATGCTTTCAATGTTTCTGCGGGTCGATGCGGTAGACAGTGATGCTTCTGGCAAGATAGGCAGGTGGCAACCAGCTCGTTGGCATCCTTCTGTAGGGTCGGCCAATAACAACCTGACATGATGCCTTCCGAGCCGTCGCGCGAGCCCCGCATGATGTCCACAGATCCCCAAATGAATTTCCCTCAGTACGTAGTCGGCATCCTCTTCGTTCAGCATTTGAGGAGAGGTCGGGAAAATGATCTCTTGTACAGGACGTCGCCGACCATGGTATACCTGGACACATGCTTCTTGAGCCACCGAGCTTCCTCTCGGTCGGCCGGCAAGGTTCCCCTTGTGAGGTAGGTGATGATTGGGGTTCGCCAGTCGGACTCCAACTCCAAATCGGCTTGTCTTTCTATCTGCATGATTAGCAACACCAGGCCACCAGCCTGAGGAAGTACCCACGAGCCGACTGAACTGGCTAGCTTAGCCAATTCATCTGCCTTAAAATTCTCCTCCCGTGGGATCTTCCTTACTTGCACTTCTTTGAATTCAGCCTTTAGCTTCTCATAGGCCTCGATGAAGGCCTGCAGCCGATCACTGTTGACCTCGAATCGTCCGGCCACTTGCTGCGTAACCAGCTGGGAATCTGAGTAAAGCACCACCCGGGCTGCTCCCACATGCTTGGCAGCCTGCAGTCCCGATATGAGGGCTTCATACTCGGCCTCATTGTTCATGGCCTTATACTCCAGTTGCACAGACAAGTACATTTGTTCACCACTCGGGGAGATCATCAAGATACCAATTCCACTTCCCGACCGAGCTGCCGAGCCATCCACATATATCTCCTATGCTTCTTCAATTTCGTCTGAATGCAGCTCGCTTAAGAAATCAGCCAGAGCCTGAGCCTGAGCCTGAGCCTTGATAGCTGGTCGAGGGTGGTACTGAATATCATACTCACTCAGCTCGGTGGTCCACTTGATCAGTCACCCAGATGCTTCAGGATTTGAGGTCACTCGGCCTAGGTTGCTGTTTGTCAGCACCACGATAGGATGCGCCAAAAAATAAGGACGAAGCCGGCGAGCACCCAACAATAGCACATACATCAACCTTTCGAGTGTCGTATAGCGGCACTCGGCTCCCTTCAGTAAATGGGCAAAGAAGTACACTGGATGCTGCTCACATGCTTCCTGCTTAACCAAGACCATGCTGACCGAGTCAGCCGATGCAGCCAAATAAATGTACAGAGTTTCCTTGACCTCTGGTTTCGCCAGCACGGGTAGCTCAGCAAGGTAGGCCTTTAGTTCTTCGAACGCCTTGTCACAATCGGCAACCCACTGGAATTTGGTTGCTTTGCGGAGGGTTTTGAAGAAAGGCAACCCTCGTTCGGCCAATCAAGAGATGAATCGAGACAGGGCGGTGATTCACCCTGCGAGCCGCTGTGCTTCTCGGAGGTTTCGGGGTGGGGGCATATCCAGCAAAGCCTTGACCTTGCTAGGGTTGGCCTCGATGCCTCGCTCGGTGACGATGTATCCCAAGAATTTCCCCCTCCGGGCACCAAAGATACACTTAGCCGGGTTCAGCTTGAGCCCATACCTTCGTAGCATCTGGCAAGTCTCTTCGACATCCGCTACCAAGTCCTCGACTCTGGCAGAATTGATGAGGATGCCATCCACATATACTTCCACATTTCTTCCGATCTGGGACTGGAAGACTTTGTTCATCATGCGATGGTAGGTGGCTCCAGCGTTCTTCAACCCAAACGGCATGACGATGTAGCAGTAGGTACCGTCTGCCGTGATGAATCTAACCTTCTCTTGATCCTCGACGGCCAAGGGTACTTGATGATACCCCTGGTAAGCATCCAACATGGAATGAACTCGCTGTCAGCTGTCGAGTCCACCATTTGGTCGATCCGAGGTAAGGGATAGCAATCCTTCGGGCAGGCTCGGTTGAGGTCCCGCAGGCTCGGTTGAGGTCTCGAAAGTCGATGCAAATCCGCCACTTATTGTCCGGCTTGGGCACTAGCACCACATTGGCCAACCAGGCCGGGAATTGCACTTCCCTGATGTGCCCGGCCTCCGTCAACCTCTCGATTTCAGCTCGGATCGCCTTGTTCTGCTCGGTGCTAAAATCCCGCTTCCTCTGCTTCACGAGCTGAGCATGGGGATATACATGGAGGCGGTGTTCTGCCACCTCAGGTCGGACGCTCTCAGCTCTTTAACTGACCAGGCGAAGACATCTTGGTTTCGAGCCAAGCATTCCAGCAGGGGCTCCTTCAGCTCCTCAGGCAATCCTACGACGATCTTAACTTTGGGATTCCTCTCGATCCGGGAGGAGCTGCACCTCCTCTTTGTCCTCGTGCAACTCGGACTAAGGGGAAGCTTGAACCATGTTGCAGTCGGAGAAGGGGCGGGGAGCCTTGCGGCTCTCTACCTGGACATCGTCCACGTAGCATCTCCGGGCCACCTTTTGGTCACCCTTGACTTCTCCCACCTTGTCCCCGACCGGAAACTTGACCTTTAGGTAAAAGGTGGAGGCGACGGCTCGGAACTCGTTGAGTGCCGGTCGACCTAGAATGGCGTTGTAGGACGAAGGAGCGTCCACCGCCAAGAAGGTGGACCACCGAGTCCTCTTCAGCGGCTCCTCGCCCAGCGAAATGGCCAGACGAATTTGGCCAATAGGCTATACCTGGTTCCCCGTGAAACCGAACAAAGGAGTCGCTACTAGGTCCAGCTGAGACCTCTCAATCTGGAGCTGGTCAAACGCTCTTTTATAGAGTATGTTGACTGAGCTACCAATGTCCACTATGGTACGGTGGACTTCATAGTTGGCGATGACGGCTGTTATGACCAGCGCGTCATCGTGGGGGACTTCTAGCCCCTGCAGATCTTGGGGCCCGAAACTGATCTGGGGCCCCTCAGCCTGGGCCATGCTATTGTCGATCTGGTGAATCTCCAGTCGGCGCACTTGTGCCTTCCGTGCACGGTTGGAGTCTCCTCCCGTCGGTCCGCCCGAGATGACATCCACGCCACCTCTGGCGACATTCTGCTGATTGGCTTGTTCTTCCTCCATCTCCTTGCCCCCAGCCTGGTTCCCCTGCGGGAAAAGATTGCGGGCGACTAGGGGATTTCCTCGCAATTCCTCGGCCACGGGGTCAACGTTTGGGCCGCCTCGACCTGTGCCCCGCCCAGGAGGTGTTTGTCTCCCTCGTCTTCTGGGGGCCGGAGCTCGACCCGGACCAGCTTGACGACACTCCTCGGTGGCGTGCCCGTGGCTTTGGAGGAAGGTGCAGTATGGCCTCCCTCGGGCAGGGAAACACCCTTGGGCCACCTGCTGTACATGGCGCCGTTCTATACCTTCATGCTCGACGGGCCCACGCGGGCTACGGATAGGTCCTCCTGGAGGCTTAACACCCTGAACGGGGTGGGGAGGTGCCGGAGTAGCCAACTCCTTTCTGCAGGCGGCCTGCACCTCCTCCACGTTGATATATTTGACAACCTTGCCAAGAAGGCTGTCGAAGTCCTTAGGGGACTTCATGATCAGCGAGCGGAAAAACTCCCCGTCCTGCAGGCCCTGGGAGAAAGCGCTGACCATGACCTCCTGGGTAGCCGTTGGCACATCCAACGCCACATTATTGAACCTCTTGATGTAGGTCTTGAGGGTTTCCTTTGGCCCTTGCTTCAGGGCGAATAAATTAAGGCTCGTCCTGTGATGCCGGCGACTGCTAGCAAAGTGCTGCAAGAACACCTTTTTGAACCCCTCAAAGCTCACGATCGACCCATCGGGTAGTCGATCGAACCATCTCTGGGTTGCGCCAGAGAGGGTCGTCGGGAGTGCTCGGCATTTGACGCCTTCCGGGGTACTGATGAAGCAGAGCCGCACTCTCAAACTTTATCAGATGCTCCTCCGGGTCCGTCGCTCCCGTATACTCGGGGACGGTGAAGAAACGGAGATGCCGAGGCACAGGGTCTTCCAAGACTCAGGGAGCAAAAGGGTTGCGTACCAGTGTAGTTGAAGCAGGGTCAGCCGGAGCCTTTCCCTTGTCCGGTCGCCTCCCTCGCACCGGATTGGACACTGAGGCCTCCACTGACATCGAATGGGTCTCACCACCCTGGTCCCGGGGGACGACCACCGGGGGAGGTGCAGAGCCACCCTCAGGCCTAACAGGCCTGCCTTGTCCTCCAGAAGGCCGGCGCACCGCTGGCTCCAGGCCTTGAGGTCCTTGGCTGGCTGCTTGTGAGGGCCTTTGAGAAGCCCTCTGCTGAGCTTGTGTAGCCATTAACACCTCGTACTCCTCACACGAGACATCCACAGTCATGGGTCAGCCATCTCCACTTCCGATCAGGCTGCTGGTGTCCCTCCTTCTAGCGCCAAATTTGATCCTGTCGCGAAGTGAGTTGGACGCCCCTACAGCTGAGTGAGCCTCCTGAGAGAGCGAGGTCGCTGAGGTGATCTAACGAGCTGGATCGCCTATGGTCTGCAAGACAGAGACCGTTAGAACCCGCCGGGAAAAGTCTCCGGCCAAGCACTCCGACGGTCAAGTCAGTACTCGACGGTGGCGATGGAAAGCAATAGAACAGTATGAAATCGCACTATCGCATGTACCTGAAAAATGCGGAGTGAGGAGGATTATATAGCCGGGAAAGCTGACAGCTTCTGCCCCGCCTGCCACTTGCTGTCATATAGTGAGGATAAGGTAGTGCATGCCCAGAGGTGGCAGGATAAAGTAGCGCATGCTGTATTAAGGAAAAGGGCACTGTCAACTTAAGGGTTGGCACCGCTGGACGCCACTCGACCTGACAACAAGGTATGTGGTCTTGGTACGGGGAGACAGGATATGACAGGAAGATAAATACCTCGGCGAGATATCCGTCACTTGGGACCATGATGGCTTCAGTCCTGCGTCGACCTCGTATGACTTCTCGTAGTCTGGTGTCAGGGAGTGGTTGTGCCGACTGGGGCATTGAGTAACGAAGCCGGCTGAGGGCCTATGAGGCTGTCGACTGGGGGCATTAAGGGATGAGGCCGACTGAGGGCCTGTGAAGGTGCCGACTGAGGGCACTGAGGGATGAGGCCGACTGAGGGCCTGTGAAGGTGCCGACTGAGGGCACTGAGGGATGAGGCCGACTGAGGGCCTGTGAAGGTGCCGACTGAGGGCATTAAGGGATGAGGCCGACTGAGGGCCTGTGAAGGTGCCGACTGAGGGCATTAAGGGATGAGGCCGACTGAGGGCCTGTGAAGGTGTCGACTGAGGGCACTGAGTAACGCCTCCTCCAATTTGACCTTACCCGGAGCGTGGGCCGCCACGCATCGGCGGGGAGCCGAATCTGGATGAGTCATAGAGCAAGAACATCTGACTCGGGGTCAGCCTGATACTAAAGAGCGTGGACCACCACGCATAGGTTCAGGTACCTAAACCCGCTCAACACATACCTGATGGGCCTTTACAACCCACTAACCCTCTTCCTTCTGACTAGGCGCTAGGCTGCTAGGCTACACGCATGCTGACCCGAGATCAGAAATTATATTATACCATATCGATATTGAATTTTTGATGTATTAACATTTTTTATCAATATGAATTTTTTTATACGATATATTATTTCCAATTTCTTCCCGATATCTCTCAAGGAAAATTTTGAATTGGATCCAAAATTGACGGGTTAGTATAAGCTTATTTATGCGGTTATATATTCTTCAAATAGAAATTCATTTTCTAAAAGATCCTGACTTTTTGATGAGTCGTCCGAGATTCTTTCGATGACCTATGATGTGATTTAAATTCAATATATTGCATCAAATTATCCCTAACATTAGGTTTATTTCCCCTCGATGTGGATCCTTCTAAACCATTAAATCATGCCCACGTGACATCTTTTTAGAACAAATCATTTCTTTGTGGTCGAAGACCTTGGCTCTGGGACGACCTCCAAGTCCGAGTCAGTGGGTTAGCATCTCCTATAGCCGAAAGGATAACTTTAATCAAGCTCCTTAAGTTATCCACTAACCACTCCGAGCTCCCTAAGTTCTCACTTCTGAGAATGCAGAATACCCCCAAGCTCCTCTCTCCAATGCTTCGAACTCCCTTGGAGTTCCCAAAGCTCCCAAAGCTACTCTCTTAGCCCTCCCCAAGTATGCATCATCGTAGGCTGCAAACCATTCTAGGCATGGCCCTTTGCTAGTATGGGACGTATTTGGTAATGGCTTCCATGTCACCAGAGATGGATCTTCATTGGGACTATATGGGCTATAGCCCAGCCCTATTGCCTAGTCCAAAGGGGACATATAACATACGTTTACATTTTTTGGGTTGCTGCGTATCTTTTCCAAGACGGCGAATCGGCCATTAAGCCCTCCGTCGAGTCATCAAGAATCAACGGAGTGGAAGGGCTTGTATCTCGGAAGCACGTCGTCCACCATCGCCACCAGTTGAAGAAAGGTCAGTATTGTGTCTTAATCGGATTTTAAAATCAACTAATAGAGTTGTCCTAGTTTTTCTTCTTGATTTCTTGGTCTCGTCCATACACTATTTGAATGATTTTTGGTTTTTGGGTGTTGAATTAATGATGATCACAGCCTCATTGGTCAGGTTGTCTCTTTTCACGGATGTATCTTTGGGATGCAAGTAGGCAACCAAAATCTTTGTTGGAGCATAGAATATCTTGGAGTAAAAACTAATCCTAATATATATATTTTTTTCCCTTTGATAGGATTGGAATTTGGAAAGCCCGTGCCTGGCACAGGGATGAAGAAGCTGAGGACTTGACATAACCTCTTGTCCCGGGCCCCCGTCGGGGGTCGCGCTCAGGAAGCTCAGGCCCCTCTCCGGGAGGTACGACCCCGAGAGTATTTCAGGAGATAGCGCATCCGAAGACCCCCGAGCCCACCTCGGGAGGTGGAGTCCCCGCAATTACCGACCTCAAGAGCCCTGGATGCCGCAATTAAAGAAAGAGTGATAATGACGCAAACTATTTCAAAGGATATCCCTTTATCACCGAAAGCGACGGGCGCGGCCTGAATATCGAAAACGTGGCCGCAATAAAGGAAGCACGACCAGTCTGCCGACGGGGATATAAAAGGAAGTACAACCCCTCCGGTTGGGGGGGGGGGTACAATCTTTTTACATTGTCTTTCCTTCGCACCATTATTGAGAGAACCTACTGACTTGAGCGTCGGAGTGGACTCCGCCGGACCCCTGCCGGCGCGTCCCCTAACGCTTGTGTTACTTTCGCAGGATTCTCAAGTTCTTTGGCGACGTCGTAATCTCCCCAGGGGTTGATCCTTGGTGACTGGCGACGACTCTTTCCGGAACAAATTTGACGTCGTTTGGGAGAATCAATAAAGCACCTGAAAGAGCGCCGATAGCAGGACCGGAGGAACAACCCCTCACCCTCACGCGAGAGGAATTTGACCGCCGGGTAGCTAACGCCATCAAGGAAGCCTTGGAGCAGCACCAAATCGAACAGGCGGCCCTGCAACCAGCGAGTCCGGGGAGGGAGGAGATCCCCAGATTCTCCGCCTCGCCCTTCAGAAGGTTCGTGACCCCGGTGGGGCCACATGATGGCGCAGCCCAAGGCCCCCGTAGGGAATCCCCTATAGATGGGGAGAAAGCCCACTCAGTAGCCTCTAGTGCTCAGAGGCAGGATGACGGACCGGGAAGGAGGGATGGACTCAAGATCTTCCAAAAGACTCCATCCACCCCTTTCTCGTCGGAGATTGTGGAAGACCCCATGCCAAAGCAGTTTCGTGGGTCGGGGATCCCTGAGTTTGATGGGAAGACAGATCCAGAAGTTCACGTCTGTAAGTTCGAAAATGCGGCACTTCTGCACCAATATA
>JAGFNQ010004487.1:75084-87946 GCA_024364735.1 Boesenbergia rotunda
CCCCGTAAAACCCTTCAAATCAGTTGATAGAAATTCTAATATTTTAGAATTAATTCATACTGACTGTTGTGAGTTTAACGGTTTAATAACGAGAGACCATAAAAGGTATTTCATTACCTTCATTGATGATTACTCTCGTTATTGCTATGTTTATTTGCTGAAAACTAAAGATGAAGCTTTAGATAAATTTATGATCTTCAAATCTGAAGCTGAAAATCAAACAAAACCAAACCCATTAAGAGGATAAGGTCTGATAGGGGTGGAGAGTTCACCTCAAACCTGTTTCAAAAATTCTGTCAAGATTCAGGTATAATTCATGAGGTCACTGCTCCATATATGTTCAATTAATGTAGCAGAACGCAAAAACCGAACCCTTGAAGATATGATTAATTCCATGTTAGGAGTTCTGGGTTACCCAACTTCTTGTGGGGGGAGGCTCTATACACTGTTTGTCATGTGTTAAACAGAGTACCAATGAAGTCAAGGGATAAAAGCTCATATGAACTTTGGAAAGGTCGAAGGACAAGTTTAAAATACCTTAAAGTGTGGGGGTGCCTTGCAAAAGTACTAGTACCTGAACATAAAAGGAAAAAACTTGATCCGAAGACTGTAGATGGTATCTTCTTGGGTTATACTCAGAATAGTTCTGCATATAGGTTTCTGATTATTAAATTAGAAATTTCTGGAATAGATGCAAATACTATTGTTGAGCTTCGTGATGCTACATTCTTTGAGGATATATTTCCTATGAAGACTAGAACACCTTAGTCTATTTCTAGTACTCCTACTAGAGATGACTCTGCCTCCATAGAAGTCCCATTGTCCTTAGTGGGTCTACCTTCCTCAAGTCACTCTAGATTAGATGAATCTAGTGAACGTACAGAATTGAGAAGAAGTAAGAGGCAACGTGTGTCTAAGGATTTAGGCCAAGACAATATCACCTATAATATAGAAGGTGATCCTGTGTCCTGTGACATATAGAGATGCTATAGCTTCTCCTGAAGCTAAACACTGGAAAGAAGCCATTAAAAATGAAATGGACTCTATTATCTCTAATGTCACTTGGGAGTTAGTAGATTTGCCTCCTGGTTGCTCCACCATTGGATGTAAATGGGTATTTAAGAGGTAGTTAAAACATGATGGGTCAGTAGATAAGTTCAAAGCCCGCCTGGTTGCTAAGGGATTCAAACAGAAGGAAGGGATTGACTATTTTGACACTTATTCCCCTGTTACTAGAATTACTACAATCCGAGTATTGATAGCACTGGCGGATATATCATCTTGAGGTCCATCAAATGGATGTCAAAACGGAATTTCTTAATGGTGATCTTGAAGAAGAGATATATATGGATCAGCCAAAGGGATATGTAGTTTCTGGAAGTGAGAATAAAATCTGTAAGTTAGTAAAATCTCTTTATGGTTTGAAGCAAGCCCCAAAGCAATGGCACGAAAAATTTGATAGAGCTATGCTATCATTTGGCTTTGAAATTAATGACTCTGATAAATGCGTTTATACTAAAATGAAAGGTGATAAATGTATCATTCTATGTTTATATGTAGATGATATTTTACTTTTTGGATCTAACCTTTCAATTATTAACGAGATCAAGGCTCTCTTAAGGGGTAAGTTTGATATGAAGGATATGGGTTGTGCTGATGTGATTTTAGGGCTAAAGTTGACTCGCTCAACTGATGGAATATCAATTTCTCAGGCACACTATGTTGAGAAAGTGTTAGAGAAATATGGCTATAGCCACATAAAATCTGTAGTCACACCCTATGATCCTTCAAAGACTCTCCACAAGAATAAGAGTGGTGTGGCTGTATCTCAATTAAGATACTCCCAAATAATTGGTAGTCTAATGTATTTAGCAAATTGTTCTAGACCTGATATTTCGTTTGCTATAACTAAATTGAGCAGGTTTACCAACTGTCCGGACAGAACACATTGGGATGCATTAGACAGAGTACTCAGATACCTAAAGGGTACTATATCCTTGGGCTTGTGCTATGGGAGGTTCCCTGCAGTCTTGGAAGGATATAGTGATGCCAGTTGGATAGCTGACACTGCTGAGTGTAAAGGCGTTACTGGCTATGTTTTTACACTTGGAGGCGGCGCGGTTGCTTGGAGGTCTGTTAAACAGACGATCATATCCCGTTCTACAGCTGAGGCAGAATTGTGTACTTTGGATACCACAGTAACTGAAGCTGATTGACTTAAGGGTCTTCTTACTGAGATTCCCTTGATTATGAAGCCAATACCTCCTATCTCAGTGAACTGTGATAATCAAACCACAATAGCTCAGATTAGAAGCTCCAAGTATAACCAGAAACAAAAGAGACATGTACGAATAAGATTGAAGTATGTTCGTGAGCTAGTGTCTCTTGGAGTGGTGTCATTGGACTTTGTAAGTTCAAAAGACAATATTGCTGATCCACTCACAAAAGGACTTGATTCTGAGAAAATCAAGAGATCCAGTAAGGGAATGGGACTGAGGCCTATTCTGGTTTCATCTATAGCGGCAACCCAACCTATCTGATTGGAGATCCCAATAAGTAGGTTCAATGTGGTATAAACAATCTATAAGGGTAAACCGTAAGCATAAATTTGATTGAGATATGATCTCAAAGTCTCTTCCCTGGATAGATGCTTGACTGCTAGTAAGAATGAGCTTAAGGCTCTTAATGAGTTCGAGGTCTTTATGACAGGATGCTTGTAGTACATCCTTGGAGAACTCACCTGTCACGCCCCGAGACCATTGGAGCCACTGATCCAATATAAAATCGGACAACATCTCCCCTGTCCGGCGGACAATTTACACATACACACAAACCAACACAGATATAAATTGGCCTCAGGCCATAAAACAGATATATAATATATGAAAAATGATAACAACGCATTATGAAACACCGTAAAACTCACCTGAGCTGCCCCTAGGACAGGCGCGCAGCAAAACCAATCACAAAGTCCAACAAAGGACTCAAAAATACAATACCGTACGAATAAATCCAATACAAGCCCTCGGTAACATAACGAATACAAAACATATACTATGTTATCAAAAGAAAACCAAAACCAGCGGAAGCTCCCATCCAAATGGAGTCGTAGGGACCCGGGACTGGCAACTGGGCTCCTCCGATAAGCTATCAACCTGAAAACATAAATATTACGACGGGTGGTGAGTCCAAGTGGACTCGCGGGTATATAGATAGATATGCATGGCTAAACAAAATAGCTGAATAAGCTATAAAGAAACAACAGGATACAGTCTCAACAGGAATAGCAGAATATGCATAACTGAAAGTAATAACTGACTGTACATACCAGAAATCAGTCTATCCATACCATAAAAGACTCGTACCGACACCAGCTAGTGCAGGATCATCAAACCACACATAAGCATATCCTGTACATGCATGTCAAACAAGTGCAGCAAATAAATGCAGCAATCACAATCAAAATGCATAATGCATCATATGCACATGATGCAATGTCATGGTCACCCCTGACGCCAATCAAGACACCGAGACAGGCGATACTGTGTCGGCCGAGTGGGTAGAGCTGTAACACTGTACGCACCCTGCTATCACTGCTCCTGAGTGACCGAGTGGACAGGATGTTGGCGGGGGACCGCCCCCTACCTCATGTATATATGAGGGAGCGTCGCTCTCATCTCCTCTGGTCTATGGGAAGAGAAGAGATCTCCGCCTGCTACCACGCTCCAAAACCACTACCCCTGAGCGGTCGAGCGGAGCAGTACATGTTGGATCGGTGCCGTCGATAGAGGGGGGGGTGAATATCGACCGTGAAAAATCTTCGCGGAAATCTCGTAATACTTTCGTTCTAGACTCAGAGTGTTAGTAACGCAGCGGAAAATAAATAGAACGAAAAGAAACAAGACAGTGACACGGCGGATTTTTACTTGGTTCCCAACCCCCCAGGGTCAGTACATCCAAGGCCTATGCACGGGAACGCCCGTCCACTATTGGTCTCCTTTCCGGACTTTTCGGAGGCGGAGAAACCCTACTTACAGTGCAGAATTACAAGCAATAATATAGAAATTTAAGTACAGTAATTAAAAAGCAAACCAACGAGAAAAAGTATGAAGCTCGGCCGATCTGGACCTCCGAAGTGCCGCGCACCTCCTCCTGGAGCCTCCCGGTCGTAGAGCCTCGTTTCTAGCGTGTTGTCGTCGGTCAGAAAGCTTAGGATTGCTCTTGGAATTCGTGTCTGAAGCTGAGGGGTCGAATCCCCTTATATAGGCCTCCTGGGGGCGCCCCGGACGCTGGGGGCGCCCCGGAAGACTCGGTCAACTCTTATCCTTGCGCCTACTTCGTTGCAGGTGATAAGACCTTTGACCAGGGCACCCCGGATGCTCCGGGCGCCCCTGTGAGGGCTTATCCTAAGTTCTGACTTCGAAACAGCAAAACAGCTTCTAATCGGGGCGCCCCGATTGACACCTGTCACCCTGCTTCAAGAAAACTGCCACTTTAATACTGCCTGGGGGCGCCCCCCTTGCTGGGGGCGCCCTGGATGCATGGGGGCGCCCCCAACACTGGGGGAGCCCTGGCTAGGGCCTTCCAGCTTCACTTGTTTGCTTTGTCTCCGGTTCTTGGTACCTGCAAGATACATAAATACAAAGCACATATACATGAAATATTAAGCCTAAGGACATGGTTCTGACTTCGGATTTGCACGAAACCCTAGGTCGAACCGGCACAAGTTCCCATCCCCGAGAACTTGCCCTTCACCTACTCCTTTCAGGAGACGGTTGCCACCTAGCCCTTCGAGTGGACTTTTGCTTAGCTTCCGATACCTCCGGACCTCGAGACGCCCAAACCCTGACCCGTCTCTACTCCTGTCCTTAGTCATTGCTCAGCTAAGTTGCTCAGTCTCTCGGACCAAGACTTCATTTCCTAGCAGTCCTTCGCCAGGTGCCTAGCAGCCCTTCGCTAGGTCTTTGTTACTAAGCGGTCCTTCGCCTGGTGCCTAACAATCCTTCGCTAGGTCTTCTATACCTAGCAGCCCTTCGCTAGGTGCCTAGCAGCCCTTCGCTAGGTCTTCTCTGCCTAGTAGTCCTTCACTAGGTGCCTAGCAGCCCTTCGCTAGGTCTTAGGATTACGATACCTAGCAGCCCTTCGCTAGGTGCCTAACAGTCCTTCGTTAGGTCTTGGGGTTTCGATACCTAGTAGCCCTTCGCTAGGTGCCTAACAGCCCTTCGCTAGGACTTAGGGTTACGATACCTAGGTTAACTAGGACATTTCTTCAACTTAGGTTACTTCTCTTTTGCTCCCCTTTGTCTGTTCAATAGATCACTGACTTAAGTGAATTGTCAAACATTAAAACACTTAAAGAGGAACACCATTGACGCAACTTGCACCAACAATCTCCCCCTTTTTGATGTTTGACAATACCTGAAGTTAGATTGGTTTAAGGGGCTAACTCACTATCCTTAGGATAAAAAATAAGAAAAAATTGATATAAGTTTTGAAACTATATTTTTGATCTTTGGTAAAAAAATTTCTAGAATTTTTCTAACTTAAGCACACCTCTCCCCCTTTGTCATACATCAAAAAACTTTAAGAAAACACTTGCACCAATAATGAATATTTTGGTTCTTTTTGAAAAATACTTGGTGCAGAAATTTTGAAAGCATTGTATTTTGAATGCATAAATTAATTGGAATGTAGAAATTACTTATATATTGCATTTTTGAAAAAAAAAATGCATAATTTTGAAAAGATATGACTAAAATATGGGCAACGGTGGTGAGTCCAAATATCTTGCACAGCAAGCTATAAATAACAATAAGAATATGAGCGACGGTGGTGAGTCCAAATAAACTCAGCGGATACCGAAATCATATATGCACAGCAAGCTATAAATAACAATAAGAATCATGCTGATACAGTCTCGAGTATAGAGGATAAAACATATCTAAAGACTACGGGTGAAATACATACCAGAGTCTGTCTATCCTGTAGGTAGGTGTAATCAATCCTCTAATAACCTCAAAATTGATACACAATCTAAATGTGTATGTCACCTGTAAGGGTATGTCAAACATATACAACACTCCACACAATAAGCACCAACAAAGGTGCAATGCATCTTATACACTCGATGCAAAGATCTGTTCTGTATGCACCTCAGCCACCACCAGACAGGCGGTCGGGTGAACAGAAAACAGACAAGCCAACCACTCATAGTTGCCTAGAGAAGCCAACCTCTTGTGGCGTACAACATATAAAGCCCAACACTCGTGGCTATGCAAATATGATGCCCAGCACCTGTGGCAATGCAATCATGACTCCTAGCACCTGTGGCAGATGCAATATGTAGCCCAGCACCTGTGACTATGCAAATATGATGCCCACACCTGTGCAATGCAAACATGACGCCTAGCACCTGTGGCGGATGCAATATGTAGCCCAGCACCTGTGGCTATGCAAATATGATGCCCAGCACCTGTGGCAATGCAACATGATGCTAGCCCTGTGGCGATGCATATGTAGCCCAGCACCTGTGGCTATGCAAATATGATGCCCAGCACCTGTGGCAATGCAATATGAACACCTGGCTAGCATTGTGCCAGCACCTGTGGCAATGCAAGTATGACGCCTAGCACTCGTGGCGATGCAAATATGATGCAGGCATGACTGGAGACGGGCTCAACCTCAGGGGAGCCGATGGTCTCCATCATGATAATAACATCGTGCTAATAGCTCAATCAAAACAGGAAACCTGACTGCGCGACGGGCTCAGATCCTAAGGGAGCCGATGATCGCCAGTATGCAATCATACAGAGCCTACAACTCAGTATATAACCTAGAGGGTAAAGTATGCTAACGACACCCTCCTCACTAATCAGGTCCTCAACCATAGGTCGGTAGGAAAGGTATAGGTCTAACCCATGTATCCAGATCTAACCATTCTACCTTAGGTATCCATGCAAGGTATATCTAGAATCCATCCAACAACAGGTACAAAGTGACCTACCATCAATTCTGAGCTCATATGAACGCATGACAAATATCGAGACTGTATAGAACTAAACATGAGTCATCTAAACAACATATATCTGATCATAATACACAAAGGCAGGTACAACATATAAACTTACTATTATCTATAACAAACTATGCATAGTAGTAAGACAATATCTAAAAAGATAAGTCAGGGGTACCCGCCTCAAAGTAGAAGTAGTCTGTATCAAATAAAAACCTCCCGTCCAGAAGTCCAAAAGCAATCAATGTCTGTACCAAAAGATATAGTTTAGCTATCATACCAACTGATACTAACCAAACTAAGTACTCAGTCGTATTAGGATTAACTCAACAATCCTAATTAGGTTTAATCCCACGGAGCTAAACCCAAACTTAACCCCTCCAAGCACCATTCTTGGAACCTATCACAGAACATCACGTAAACCCATAACACAGATCAAAGCCACCAATCCACCATACGAATCATCTACGATCAGTTACCAACTAATACATATCAACTAGTATCACCAATCAATACTAATATCTATAATCCAATTGAGCAGAGGTAAATTCTCATAATGATCCAATCAATACAAATCCACAGCTCAATTCCAGCCAAAAACTTGATACCAAACTAGGAATTCAAAGTCAAACACTGCTCGCTCAGTAAGCAAAACACTAACTCAAACAGGACAATCTCAGGACCTATAATAACCTTATGCATGAGCAAATCACATCAGAACAGACCTATCTAAATGCTCAGATGCCAATAGCGGAGTTCAAACCAATTTGCCATAAAATCTACAATCTAATCGCAAATAAACACCAAATGGACACCTACCAAATCTAAACAACAGAGCATCGGATTCAAAACAGATCAACTGCCCAAGAACACAATTCATCTCCATTATAAACCTCATGGCAATAAAACCCAGCCATAGAAAATACAAACGATTCCCTAGTTCTAGTATCCTTGAAAAGCCAACATAGGAAATCTAATAACCCATCACAAAAGCTCTTGTTAGCTCCAGAATAGAGCAAGGTTCAGAAACAACTTCTCATAACATTTCAAAATCAAAGCGAGCAATAAAGGATTTCTAAAACAGAATTCTATTTCAACATATTCATCCAAGGCTCAAGGCTAAAGCAACCTTTACCTCAGTGATGGCAAGCACAAGCCGTCTGCCCAGCACCTGCTACATTCAATCCTCACAAGAAGAATATGCCATTAAGAGTCTTCTTCTCCAATGGAGCACCTTCAATCCCGAGCCCAATCACAACCAATTCGCTCAGCAATTCCCGAACTGAGCCATAGCAACATCAACCATAGCAAAGAACATTCCGAAAACTCTACCTAAACAATCTCCAAAAACCTCATCAGCCGAGCTTACCTTCGATGTTTGTCCTTGGCCCCCCGCCCTGCTCAAATCTGGCACGGAACATCATCCACCAGAGCAGCTGATCGAAACTAGAAGACAAGCACCCAAACGCCAGTGCCAGAGTTAAATAGAATCGCTCGATCCTCAATCAACTGCTCCATGACAGGGCAAAGAAAAACAGGACCTAGGATCGTCGCTCGACTAGGAAGAAGGGCGCCGGTCACCAACATGAAGAGCTCTCCGAGGAAGGAACTCAGGGTCGGCTCGTCCGCGTGGAGAAGAAGAAAGGGGGAAAAAAACTAGGTCGACGGCGTCTCTCGATGGTGGCTGCGAATGGAAAAGAGGATGGCTGGGAAACCCACACTCAGTGGCGTCGCAAGGTATTCGGGCGGAGGAGAACTCCAGGGCACGGTGAAGAAGCAGCCGAAAAGGGTATTAATCCATGGCATTTTGCTTTTAAGCCCCTTGTATCTATACAATCCAAATCGAACCCTTAATTTTCTGTTTTTAATCATTTAGCTCCTCGTAACTTAAGTTTCAAAATGGTTTAACCCTCTAATTTCAGTTTGGATCTCTCAAACCCTAAATCTTCTTCTTTTTTTTTCTGGAACGCGTCAAAAGTACATCCTTGGAGAACTCTAGGGCTCTTAATGAGTTCGAGGTCTTTATGACAGGATGCTTGCAGTACATCCTTGGAGAACTCACCTATGTAAGTGTAACTGTGAGACCGCAGTGTGGGGGGTCTGGGCAACTCTCCTTAACACTTATGAAACAAGATTCGGTGGCATGGTCATAATGCACCAACCCAGAAGGATTCAACCATCGCCTGTGATGAGTTGTTGCCAATTGATTTTCACATATTAAAGGTTTAAGTTCAAGACTTAGTTCACTTCAAACCTGTGTGAATAAGATTGGTTTACTTAGGTGAAAATTCAAACCGAAAGGTATTTTCACTGAAAGCTCATTACGACAAAACCTCAAGACCTGTTTTTTCTATTTTTCCAAAAATAATTTGAAATTTGTGGGGGATTGTTGATTTTGATTGAATTTCAAATATTTATGGTGTATGTGTTTAGTCCCACATTGCTAAGCCAAGAAAGGTGGAATGTCTTATATATCAAGCCATTCCTACCATGCTTAGATGGCTTAGGGGGACTTACACGCATGCGCGGGTTGAGCCCAAACCAGGTGGTTTCAGGGGGTCTGGGCCGAAAATCCATAAACCGGGCGCGACGCACGCGATTATCGCACGCAGGGGGGTGCAAATCCCCAGCCCGTGAGCCTCGCGCTTGCGGGCGACCCGGTTTGGTTTTGCAAATTTCGGTCTGGTTTTCTAAACCAATTTAGTTAGGTTTATTTTTATTTCTTATTTTATTTTTCTTTTATTTTTTTGAGGAATTGCGCGACGCGCCTTTCTGCGCGTCGCGCTCGACGCGATTCTTCATGCGTCGCGCTGGACGCTACTCCTCTTCGCAACTCATCAGAAGAGGCATTCTATTGCCTCTTTAGATCTATAAAAGGAGAAGAAGAATGCAGATTCATTCATTCACTGCTTCTTGTTCTCTCTTGGCGATTCTTTCCTCTTTCGCCTTCTTCTTCGGTCTTTTGGTTCTTGAGGCTTCGCCTAGTGCGATCTGAGATTATCTCCGAAGGCAGCGTTCGTCTTGGAGTGCACCTACAAATGCCGCGTGGTTGTCGGATCTTGGGGGAGTTTTGCCGGGAGTCTTTGTACCGTAGGGCGGCAATCAATTCTCTAAAGACAGTCGACACGCCGACGCTTCAACCGGATAACTATTCTTTAACTCGGCTCTTTACTTATCAGATTCCTACATATAAATATTTTATTATCTACTGCTTTGGTGCATGTTACATATTGCTATTTTTATTACAAAGTGTTGGTAGCAGCTGGCCTAAAAATAAAATAAATATCATATTTGTTCTAAAAATATAATAAAATTAAATTTAAAAAATAAACAATGACTATAATGCCCATAATGCTATTTGGGCTTAAAAATGTATAATTTGACAATTTTAGGACTAAAATTATCCTTAATAAACTTTAAGATTAAAAAAATAAAATATTAATTTTGAGACTAAAAAGTTTTTTCAAAAATTGGTATCAGAATCGCATATTTAATATCAAATTTGATATTAAAATGTATTTTTCTTAATTTAATATTAATTAAGTTTGAATAAAAAATCAAAGGATAGCAATTATAGTTATCCTACAAAACGACCCCTATTAAAAAACCAAGATAACGCCCCTTACTGCATAACTCCTTATATTTTTTTATTTCAAGTAGTTACAATATAAAATAAAGAAAAATGATATGTGAAAAATTTCAAGAAAAAATTCAGTAAATGACGTGATATTTTATATGCAACGATTATTAATGGGTTCATCGTTCCCTCTAAGGTATAGTTTGATTCGAGGTAGCGGCCGGAGGCCGCTGATAGTGTCCAAGCGATAATTGGACATGTACATGTAAAGTGTTACGTCATTCACTGATCATTTTATTGAGTTTTTTTACTAGTGTATCATAACTTTAAAATAAAATTATTCTATTTTAATTGAAACCATTTTATTATTGATATATTAAATATTATGTATCAATAAAATTAAAATTTATAAGAAGTATTTAATTTAATTAAAATTATTTTAAAATTATCATGACCATTATTTTAATTTAATAATAAAAGAGCTTTGTTTTGATTTTTTTTTAATCGGAATTTGTCAGGACATTCAAAATGAAGATATTTGAAAAGAATATTTTTTTAAATATATCCAACAAAATATTTGAAAGATATTAGAAATTATCAGACATAAACTTGCGCCCTGTGTAACATGCAATCGGGCTCAGGTTCGTCCCAACATTACTGAAGGTCCTAGGCGCCAAAAATAAAAAATTAGGCCTTTAATTTTTTTAATATTTTTTTAAAAAAATCGCTCATGTTTCTTTATTCGATCGACAATGACATATTTAATTTTTTTTAAAAAATAAAATATTAATTTAAAAAATATAAAATTTAGTTTTCTAACTTTTTGAAATATAAAAATATTAATTAAAATTTTATATTTGAGTTTTAATTATATTTTTTTCAATTGATAAAATGATTAAATTATTTAATTTTTTTGAGACCTTATGAAATATAAATAAGACTTTATTAATTTAAATTTTAGAAATTTCCTTTCTACTTAAAAGCTATACTAATAGGTATGGTTAATAGATAAAAAAAGGACTAGCATCCTAGTTTGAATTTGTATAGATAAAAAAAACCTAATTAAAGTTTTTATTTCTTATATAAGGAAAAAAAAGAGCGAGCAAAAAATATTATCGACGAAAAAGAAGGGCGCCTTTTTTTTTTTTTTTTTTTTGAGAATATTATCAAAGGGTCCGAGGGAGGAGATAAAGAATAAGATAGAGCGAAATGAGATCGATATGGAATTACTGATCAACTAGGGTTTGATCAAGTTACAAAAAAGTTAGAAAAATAAAATAAAAAAGTAATATAATTTCAATTAAAATGATGGAAGGGAATATAATTAAATGCATTTAATTGCTATGAGAATGTAATTAAATAAGAAGGATATACAATCGAGAAGAGAATTAATAATGAAAATAAATTAATAAAAAAATGTTAATCGAAGTTAATAATTTAAAATATTAATTATAAATTTTATAAAATAATAATATTTAATATTTTATAAAATTAATGAACCCTAATAAATTAAGGGCCCTAGACATTTATGACCTATGCCTTGAGTCGGTCTTGATCGAACCCATCAAATGATGGACAAAATTAACCTTTTAATTTTTTTATTTTGCTATTTTTTTTAATATATATATATATATATATATATATATATATATATATATATAATAATTATTATATAATATATAATGCGTAAAAAATATTTATTTATAACTAATAAATGAAATATATTAAATTCATGATTAAAAAATATAATTGATTTCATTTAAATATAAAATTAGATGTGATTGGTAGAATATTTGATTGTGAAATTTGGAATAAAACTTAAGATATTTAATGGGTGGTATTCATAAATATTTAGTTGATAAAATATATAATTCTGAGATTTAGTATATTTGAAAAATAAAATATTTGAAGAGTGAAGTTAAAGTGAGGACAATTAATATTCTAGAGAAATATCTTCTTTTATCATAGATGCTCTTATAAATTATATCCTAACACTAGTAAAAGACAACAAGAGCTACCTGGAGGTAAGACTTGGCCAACGAGGACTCATGTTGATTTGACCTAAACTGTGTCCGAGTCAAGTTGATATACTTAAAAGTAGAGTCGTAATAATTATGATCTGATTTGAATCAAATCCGATGAGGAGTCTTGACCAAGTTAAACAGGTGAGTGAGAAGAGTGTTGAGTAGGGATGAGTATTCGGTTAAAATCGAATCGAACTGAATCAAATTAATCGAATCAAATCGAACTGATTTTTTTTTCAAACAAATTGA